>JBBPCY010030063.1:0-14216 GCA_037974405.1 Brachyalestes nurse | reverse complement strand
AGGCACTGTCCACTCTCCACAGGCATTCTCAGGGGGAGGGGGTTGTCCATTGACTTGATCATCAGAAGAGCTGAAGAATGTCTTGGATCGGACACCATGCTTTCATTTCTGCGCAGACTTGTTTCTACCAGTCACACACATGCACTTCAATGGAAAGGTACTTCTCTTCTGCTGAAATGTACTTCATATGCATTTGGTAAAAACTAGTGTAAAAATATAGATCAGTTAAGTGCAGAATATACAAAATTACTGATTGACTCTGTTTTCATTGTTTTTATTGTAGAAGAATTAAGGTGTCCATGCTTTCTGCAGAAACGGCAGATCTGCTGTCACTAACAATGTTTTTTGCTGTTGAAAATACCCTCCCATGTGGGAGGTAGCAGGTACAGCATAGTTGCGCTTTGTCAGCATGACTGTATGAGGATACAGTGAGAGGGAATGTTGTCCCAGGGCTCAGTCGCATTCAACATGTGTTTATATTCTACTCTACATGTGTTTGTATTTTCCACTACAGAGCATGGGTGCTGTTTGTTTTGCTTTTGTTCTTTAGTATGGCTTTTGGCCTCAATTAACAGGGAGAGGCTTCTTAATTACCTAGTGATATTCATATTTGATTTCTGTCTGAAATCATTCATTGCGTTTGATGTACTGCCAGCAACAAAACAGATTTCAGTTGAACAAACACTGCCTTCATCTTATCCACTTGTTTTTGCCCATTGCTACTGTAGTTCACAGGAAAATCAAAATGTTTCCAAACAGGAGACCTGAAGAATATGGGCTCAGGTTTTACGGTTGCCACATTTACGGTGCTTTCAAGGCTGCATAAGTGAACCTGTGCTAATTTACTTGCACTTTTTCAATTTTAGTTCTGCAAACAAATGTAGAAAAACAGGTTAACTGGATGTAATCCAGTATCACGACTGACCATCAGAGCATATACAAAGAAAAGTTATGCACATAATGTGCGTCATGATACTTATCTCATAACTTGCAGGAAAACAAATGTCTTTACTCAGGGTCCCCGCGGATCCTTAAAAAATATTAAAAAGTGTTACTTTTTTTTTTTTTTAAGGTTTTTTAAGGCCTTAAAGTGTTAAAGTCTGAAATTTTAAAAGGGGCGGTATTAAAGGAATTTTAGGGTGTAATAAAGCAACGATATCTGGTCCTGGTTAGCCTATTTCTGGTCCTGGTTAGCCTACACGGTCCGCTGTCAGATTTCATATGGCCCGCAGCGTCGGTCTTATAATGTGTTATTTATGGCTCGCTAGCTCTGTCAGAATAAATCATAAAACTTTAGAAATGTAAGTCCTCCTTTCACCAGACTTCAGCAGCACCATTCTAATGTTATCTGGCTCTGCATCCGTGCCGCAAACCCCTGTGTGTTTTGAACGGTAACATCTGTCATTATTAACAGTGAAAGGCCTAAAACACACTAATAAACTTCGACTCTTCTTTTATTAAATAAGATTTGGTTATAACTGTTGATGTCATGTACCTGTAGATTGTAACAAACCTCCCCTTTTCTTATTCGATAAGGTTTGTTAAGAAATCTGAGATTCAGAGAAGAAAAAATCACCAACCTGAAAAGTTGCTTTTTACACCACATATTGTACACATTAAGTCCAATTCCTACACTGTAACAAACCTCCCCACACAGTCCATACATATAAGGTTAGTTATTTAGTCCTGTAAAGGTAGTCCAACTCCCATCCTATAGGCCGGGCAGGAAAGGTGACGTCCCCGGCTCTCACTTGGCTCCACAGGCCGGTACCCAGACGGCCCCCCTCCAATGGTCCCGTGAGGAGGACAATACACAAGGAGAACCAAGAAGAGAAGAAAAAGGAAAAAAAAAAAAAAAACACCTGCCTCACATAGCAGGTGGAGTGCCCATTAATATTAACAGTCACAAAGGTAAATACATGAAAACACAAACTTACATGCAGAAAGAACACTCAGACTCGCACGCAGGTTCTGAGCTCTGTTGCGGCTAGTGGTGTGCGGATCGATACTGAAATATCGATTCCTCCAATACCAGTTATTTATGTTCTATACTTTAATATTCTCAATATTTTAGTCATTTGGGGTACATGTGTAGTTTATGATTAACAGGAACACAGTGGTAACTATATTATTGTAGAAGAAACTATTTCCGCTTTCACCTATCATAGTCATATGCGAAATACGGCTGTATAAATGCATTGCGGCGCATTGGTGTGCTCTCTTGCAACAATGGCTGAGCGTAAACGGAGTCATGTGTGGAGCTATTTCACCTAATTAAACAATAAGAACAAGTAGTCTGTCGTCTTGTATTCATTATGAAGGTATAATTTGAAATGCGGTACTTTTTATTTTAATTTTCCAAACACATTACATTTTTGTACATAGTATCGGTATCGGATCAGTATTGTCGATGCCAGCCTGAATTTTACTTGGCATCGGATCGGAGAGGAAATCAGTGGGATCGCACATCACTACTGTCTAGTGGAGGAGGCACTGAAGGACACGCCCCCTACTCAAAAACTTCCTCTAATCCTGTCTGGCCTGCGACTTAGTCTGTGTGGTAAATTTTGACCATTGTGTAAATGATTTGACACTCCTGCTTTTGTGTTTCTATCACAGTTAAGTTTCGTTTTGTTAGGAGCAGCATAAGGGGTGGGTGGAGCATTGGATGAGTGGGGCGTGGCCAGCAACAGCTTATTTGTATGAAAGAGCCTGAATGGGACTGAAACTGTGAATAAGAAAACCTGGTGATATCTCTTTATGCGAGAGTGATTTTGTGCAAAGAACTTTATGAACATGTTTTGTGTAGCCGGTAGACCTATTATAACTTGTTTTTTTTTAAGTGAGTTTTGCATAATATGTCCCTTTAATGTAACATTTGTTTTAAATGATGTAACATGTCTTATATATTAAATATACAATTTGAATGATAAACTAAAAAGACAGTAAAAGTGAGAACAGGGATGGCGGAGTAGAAGGAGTGGATGAGTGACAGCTTCACAGCCATTTTGAGAGGTTTGGATGAGGAGGCAAGCCGAGCAGAGGGAGAAGCAGAGAGTGGGCTGTCTGAAAGTGGAGGTGGGAAGCTGTAAGAAAAATAGTCATGACAGACGCTGAAAAAAAACAGACTCATGCTGAGGGGATAGGCAATACAGAAGAAAGGAATTACATACAAAACAATGATAAGCGTGAATGAGTAATCAAAATATAGAAAGAATTTCCATTTGTACTGATAAAATTCCAATAAAATTTGTTGGAAAAGAAAACAAAAGAAAGAGGAAGACGGGAAAAAAAGCAAAGAAGGATATGACTTAGAAGACCAGTAAAAACAGAAATTAACGTCAAACTCAAAATTGAAACAGATGGGACCGAACTGCAGAATACAGAAAAGGCAAAGAAAAAGGGAAAAAAGATCAAAATAGGAAGGTTAGTCAAGTAGAAAAGGATGGGCCCTAATTATTTATTTCCTAAGTATGCACTTTGTTTTTCTCACTGTAGATGATTTGTTTGGAGACAAACAATTGCCCCACTGGCACAGGTGTCAGTAGTAGCATTAAGCAGAATAACGCGTCAAACATACAGTAACACATTAAGATTAGTCAGAATGGAGATAAAAATTATGTGTGAGGCCTTTAAACCAGCTCAAGGAAGACTGAAATGATGTAAAAGGTCTGAGCAGTGTACAAGAGAGAGGACTTCCTCTACTTCAGTCAGGAAACAATAGCTCCTCCAGTGTATGTGTATATATTTTTGTGTATATGTAATTTATTTCATGTGATGTCTATAATCTAGACTGAGTCTGTAATAAAGGTTGACTGAATCAAACAATACATTTAAATATGTGGAGCTGTAATAGACTGGCAAGAGATCAATGCTCTTGCTTTTGAGATTTGTAAAAAAGACTGTTTTCCTCTCTTCCAGAAAAAAACATTTAAGTTTTGCAATGCAGTGCAATTCTCAAGCATTTTTAGCAGCTGTGTGTTTGTAAGTGCTTCCATTGGTTTCCTGGTGGCTCATCAGGCACACTTCATCAATGTGCAACAATTACACTCTCCCACTGCTTTCAGGCTCCACATGGCTGCATTTAAATGCCAGTGCGTTTAGGAAGCCATTGGACTGACTTTCTTTTTGATAGAACATTTGTTTTTGCGGAAAGCAGTTTGCACTCCATCGTGGTAATAATTATAAGGGGCTCAGCAATGATTCTCTCCAGATACTCTGGGGATATGATAAAAGGCTTACTGAAAATTTCATTTATTCTAGCCTTGACATTTACCAAGCAGCACTAAATTTAATTAGGTGCTATTAAGACCTCATCATATTTAAGGCCCTCCTGCCAACATTTGTCTCAATAAGCCACAGGGAAAGGCTAAGTAATTGGATGGCTTCATGAGGAAGCTGAAGCAAGTGGGGCTAGACAGCACCATTGTCTTGTTTGAGCGTGGCAATTACAAGAAGGCACAGGAATAATCAACCCCCACATTTACTTTGTGTCTCCAGAGATGTGTGCATCAACACATTTCTTGCACAGTCTACCATGCTCTTGTAGTACATTTTCAGTGAGAAAAGGCTCGGCCTTGAAAGGGAAGAAGAATGCAGCAGCTGCACAATAACAAAATCCATTTAAAAACCAACCATTGGAAAGGAATGTCCTGACTCCTAATTTTATCTATCTAGATTTTTACTTTTGCTCTGTACTTCATATTATTTTAGTGTTCACATGTAGTGTTAACATGTGCTGAGGTCATTCCTTATCCACAAGTTGTTTCACACATAGCATGTGAAATTGTCATTTAATGACAGTTCACTGACAAAACAGAAGAGGGGGAACTTCATGTATACATTGTCTTTCACTTGGGTGCTCAGAGCTGTCCTGCTCACATTGCTTCACACAAGGGCCAATCTCTTCCATGGGAGAGAAAATGTCGCTCCACCACTGAGCAGGGCCCACTGGAATTTGACTACCAGTCAGGGAGTCTCCATGAACACAGGGACACGCAAGGGACACAGGGATCACCAGGAACACGTGAACACACAAGGGACACAGGGACCTCTAGGGAAGAGTCCAGAGCCGGTGAGGGCCACTACAGTCACGAGTATGCTTCCTCCTCAGAGTCCTGCCGGTCACGTAGTTCGTCGTGATGCTGCGAAACCAGAGAGCTTTCCTTTTGGAACTCGAAGCTGGACACTGAAGGGTTCCCTGGCTGGTTTTGGAGCCTTCCAAAAGGTTCAGGGATCTTGATGGAGACTGCACGCCAGCCAGTTGGAGACAACTGGCTTTTAACTAGGAAGACACAGAACACAAGCACCAATAGGGAAAGTCAAACCATCAACAGTTAACGAGACATCCACATAATGAAACAAGACACAGGTGACACCAGGGGCGCATTAAGCATCTCGGTCGTTTTCCAGGGGGAAGGGGAGGGGTTGCGCACGTGCAGAGTCTCGGCCGTTGCTGGGCAACATAAACAGAACAGACACCTATAACACAGGGAAACACACAAGGGGAACAATAGACACAACTCCACTCAGCGGCCCGGATTCCCTGCCTGCCGGGGCGTGGCCGGCAAGCCTCGGCTTCAGCGGCCTAGGAATCCCAGCTGCTTTGGGCGTGGCAAAGCAATCCAGATGTCACAGAAATGATGTCAGGAAAACTTTTTTTAGTATTATATTGATTCCTTTTCATTCAGACCTTGCATCGGATAAAGTGCTGGTATACGTATTTCTGTTCATCCTTGAGGTCAAATGTACTTTCTAAATGTTTTTTTCCTGTCTCTAAGCTAAAGGTACTGCAGCTAAGGTGAGAGTCAACAATTAGAAAGTCTCTTGTCTCCGAGATGCAAGTCATGAGTCAAATCTACAGTTTTTGAGGTGTGGATCATGAATCCAGTCACCAGTCTCTGAGATTCTCTGAGAGTCATAAGTCAAGTCAGATATATTTATTGTTAGTTCTGCCATATACACAGTACAATGTTCCTGCAAGACCATGACGCAACACAAAAAACAACAACAACATAAAAACATGAAACAACACAAGACTACATATGTGCAAGCAAGAAGGGACTGGACAATGCTAAAAGAGCAAAAGCAAACAACTCAATATTACAGAACAACATACAGTGCTGTGGAAAAAGAGCAGTAACAGTACTAGTGTGGATGAACAGAGTATTATTACAGATACTGTTTTCTAGCGGCACAGACATTAAGTGTACAAAAAATGTAAGGATTGACCTAGGAATTGTCATCATTCAAGTTTAAAGTCATGAGTCTTCAGATGTGAAAGCTCAAAGTGTCAGTAGCAAGTAATGTAACAGACTGTATTTGTACAGTGCAACTGTGTGAGTCAAAACCTGACTCAAGTCTATTTCTGATTAAACTCAAACATTTAAGGGGAAACATTTCAAGTACTTCAAATTCTGCAGCTCCAAGCTGTTCAGCCAAACGGTAACATTCCCAGTTCATAGAATCTAGCAGTAAAGTGAATAAATGGAGCAAACGTTTAGAATGAGCCAAGCATGATGAGTGAGACTTTAATGGATCCACAGCTCTTTAGCTCTTTGGAACAGGAAAATGTTGCCACCTATTGGCAGCAGTACCAAAACACATCTGAGTAATAGTCTTGCCTAACAGAAGGTAATATAAACGAATCATGACAATGGTCAAATTCCAAAATGTTTTTATTATTTCTCCAAATGTAAATATTATGATAAAATACTATAAAAATATATATCGGAATTTAATCACATTTTCTGATTTTTTTTCAAAATAAACCACCACATTCTCAGTTCTGATGAACATTTAGAAGAAAGACAGAAGAGAAAAGAAAGAAAACAGGCTGATAGCTTATAGCATATTCATCTTGCAACTTGGATCTTAAACAGAATTGCCTCCAGAAGCTGTCGGAGTGGTGTTGAGATTCAACATGCGTTTTTTCATAATGCCCATCAGCCTCTGAACCCACTTTGCACCTGGATTAGCACATATTTCAAACTGCTTGCTTGTGTGGAATCTGCAATAGCAAAAAAAAATCTCTTATTAAAATATGTATAAACTAGGGGTGTCGAATTAACATGTTAATTTCAATCAATAAATCACTGAAAAAAAAATGTGTTTAAAAAACACCGATTAATTGCACCATGTAACCCGATCCGGTGTTCTGTCAAAACATGCTACCTATTAGGATGTGCTACCCTGTCCTTCTGTGCATGTGCAGATTCTTGGGATTCAGTGCCAAGCCCAAAAATGTATGCTACATTGGGACACTGGCAGCTGTTTTGCTTCAAGGGAACATTTCTCAGTGTTAGAACCTGACTGTATAAACTGGATCTATGCACCTCTGAAGATCTATCTATCTATCTATCTATCTATCTATCTATCTATCTATCTATCTATCTATCTAGGCTCTTCTCATTGAAATAAAATACATTTTTCTCGGATTATGCATATTATTTGCCTATTTAAACTGACTGCATAAACTGTATGCTTTTAGGGAGCATTTGTCGTTGTTGTTATTTTTGATCGCTGTGACCATTACTGCACATGAACAGTGCAAAAACAGTTATTAAACGAAAGAGTTGTTAAAAGTCCATAATGTTGATTATTCATTCATTCATATGCCAAAATTTTAAAATACTTTTACAGCAAATATGTGTATGATTAATTTAGATTAGTTCATCAAAGAGCTTGTAATTAATTAGATTAATTTGTTTAATTGCATGAAACCCCTACTATAAACTGTATCCATGTTTCAATATACCATGATAAAAACAAAAATACTTACATGACACCTGGTTTGGTACATGAGGGACTTGTCGTCTCAAAACGCTCAACATTTTGCGCAGGGACTGCTGAATTCATATAGCTGAAGCAGCACCTCTCTGGCCGATGACTGTCTAAAAAACAATTTGTATGTTTTATAAACAGTTCAAACCATGTACAAACTGACACGATCCATGTAAGGACTATTTGAATTTTAGCAACCTTAAGTAGTGACTTTACTTGTCTATGATAGCTTTAGAAACGATGCATTCTGATAAAAGGTATATGTGTGAACATCGAAACACAACTTACTTTCACTGAGAGTCAGTGAGCAGAAAGCGAAGAGAAGAATGGTGATGGCTGAGAAGCAGTATGTCTTCATGTCTTCAGCAGCGTCCTCGATCAGTGGATGAAACCCTTTGACTTGTCGTGCAAGGTATGATCAGCTTACGATCACGGACCTTATTTATGGTGGACGAGCGGGACTTCACCCATTCCACAAAACACATTTTAATGGAATGGGGCCAAGCAACATCACACTTGTTAGGGGAAAGAACCAGGATGTGGTCTGTAGTGGTAGAACTTCCTGTATAACCCCTACCCAACACTGCTGACTGATGGAAAGCACCTTCAAGCTGACAAAGCTGCTGAAGTTGTGTTGCAAGTCAAACTTTGCTAAGTGATATTTTTCCCAAATCAGTGCCTAGATTGACAACTCTTATACTTTTCAGTCTTTTTCCTTATACACTAACCTGGCAATTGGAGGTTTTTTCTGACATACTTGCTTGATATGTATTCTACTTAAAATACGTTTTACCATATACATACTTACATATTCATTACTAGATATTTGCGCATAAATGTATTTTAATTTAACAAGTCAGGAATAGCTTGTTAAGTAATACTGAGTATTCATATAGTGCTTTTCCTAAAGATTCTCACAATTATAATTCAGAGAACACTACAAGAAAATTAAACATAAAAGGAAGCACTGAAATAAATAAAAAGAGCGATCCTTGGGGATTCATTTACCCTGTTGCCAGTTCACCATGTGTCCTTCTTTGGACCCCTTTGGTAAACACTAACCAGTGCATACCAGGAATCACCAAACATGACCTGTGGTTTTGGTGATGCTCTGACCCAGTCATTTACCCATGTCAAAATGGCTCAGATCCTTCAGCATGCCCAGTTATCCTACTAAACATTTATTTTCTCATTCTGCATTCACTCTATTTGCAATTTCATGCTCTTGTGAAATAGTGTGAGATAGCCAGGTTTCCCAGAATGCATTTCCCACAAAATAGAAGCAATTGTGGCAGAGAAACAACCACTCGTGAATCTTAAAATAGGCGTAATGAAATTATCAGTGTTATTCATTTCACCTGTCAGGTGCAAGGAGGAACAGGATGAGCACTGCAAGAGACCTACAAAATGACCTCCAGCAGGCCACTGGTATGAATGTCTCTGATTGAACAATCAGAAACAGCCATCATGAGGGTGGCCTGAGGGCCTAACATCCTCTATTGGGCCCTGTGCTCACTGCCTGGTAGTGTTGTACTCAAGACCGCCTAAACCGAGACCAAGACATTGCCGAGAGCGGAGGGTATCAAGACCAAGACCAAGACCAAGACCACGACACACTAAGGTAAGACCAAGACCAAGGCTGGCCGAGACCAAGACCAAGACCAAGACCGAAAACAGACCTGGGCCAGAATCAACATCACATTACTTGAATGAACTGTAGAGAAAAAAGGCATTGCTGTGAAGTCTCATTACTCGTTAAATCAAATTCATGTTATCTTTTCAATTATATTGTCATGGTAGATCGACAAAATTGGCATACAGCAGAATGTTTCTTTTTCTGGGACGTTGTGCAAATATACTATTTGTGTTCTGTAAAGGTAAAGTAAAATACTGCCAATATTTCTTTGCTGACTGCGCTATGATGTGATGTGATGGACTGTGAAGCGCTGGCAGTGTCCGTTGAGAAAATGTTTTAAAATAGGTGCATCTGACTGGTTGCATTTGAATTGAGGCAAGTAATAAATATGATTTTTTCTCTTTTTCCCCCATCCCATCGAGACTGCTATGTCCGAGACCAAGACAAGACCGAGACCAAATAGAGTTGAGACCAAGACAAGACCGAGACCAAATAGAGTCGAGACCAAGACAAAACCGAGACCACAAAAAATTGGTCTCGAGACCAAGACCGGTCTCGAGAACTACAGCACTACTGCCTGGCACTGTGGAACTCGATTGGCATTCGCCATAGAACACCAGAATTGGCAGGTCTGCCACCAGTGCCCTGTGCTTTCCACAGATGAGAGCAGGTTCACTCTGAACACGTGACGTGAAAAGGGTCTGGAGAAACCGTGGAGAATGTTATGGCACCTGTAACATCGTTCAGCATGACTGGTTTGGTGGCGGGTCAGTGCTTGTCTGGAGAGGCATATCCATGGAGGGACACCTCTACAGGCAAGACAACAATACCCTGACTTCCCTTAGATATCGGGATGAAATCCTCAGAACCATTGTCCTGGGTTCCTCATGGTGCATGACAATGCGGTCTCATGTGGCAAGAGTATGTGGGTAGTTCCTGGAGGATGAAGGAGTTGATACCATTCACTGGCCCACACACTGACCTAAATCCAGTAGAACATCTCTGGGACATTTAATTTTATCCTGTTTCTATTCTTCTTTAATAACATTTGCATTTATATAGCTTTGACAATAATATCTAAAAAAAAACATGTTTATTATAGATAAGTTTAGGTAAACTCTGTTCTAGTGTATCAAACTGGTAGCCCTTCATATGGCTTAGTACTCATGAAGTAGCTCTCAGTTTCAAAAAGGTTGGTGAACCCTGGTCTAAACCCTAAATATGCCCCAAATATATGGAGGATTTCCGCAAACAATTATTAGTTTGGTTCTAAGAAAAAATCTGTGAGCGACTGAGTATTCAAAAAAGAGAAATTTAGTCATTCTGGCAGATGAGAAAACCATCCCAGAAAATCTAGACATGAATGAATTTCTGTCAGAATGTGCCAAGAGTAACCACAGACTGGTCATAGATAATATCCAGGTTAAACACTGGAAACGGATCTCCTATAGCCTCCCTCATGACTACAATGAGCCACTTTCCTGTTCTTGCTCTCATATGTTGTATACATTTTACTTTATTGATATTTGCTACATATAGCCGAGTTTTATTTGTTCATTTATTTGTTTATTTGTGGTGCACTCATGACTCACACCTCCAGGGTTGGGGGTTTAAGTCCGAGTCCTGGCCTTGTGTGTGTGCAGAGTTTGCATGTTCTCCTGGTGGTGGTGTGGGTTTTCTCTGGGGTCTCTGGTTTCTCCCACAGTCCAAAGACATGCGTGTCAGGTGAATTCTAAATTGACCGTGTGTGTGTATATGTGCCCTGTGGTGGGCTTGTGCCCTGCCCAGGGTGAGTCCCTGCCTAGCACCCACAGACCCTAGAATAGGCTTCGGGTACCCGCAACCCTAGTAAGGATCAAGCAGTTACAGAAAATGTATGTTTGTTTATTAGTTGATGCTGTGTTTAGCTGTAGTCATATTAACAGTAGACGTAGTATTTAAGTAGTAAAAGAATTAGCCAGAATTTTTTTTTGCTGGAATTCTCGCTTTGCCGGAATTCTTGCTGTGGGTTTCACCATTTGTAGGCTTCAGCGAGCGACTGAGGGCATAAGACGGGAAATTTTACAGTGTGGGTTCTGCAGCTGCGGGTGATTTTGGAGAGGAGGAGGGCCTGAAGCTGTTTTTTGTGGTTAACACAAGTGCACACAATTTATCAGCAACTACAAGAGATGGTAATTCATTTGAACAGATATGGTACAATCAGCAAAACTGTATTTGAATATGTGTAATTAAATAGTGTTTAATCACATACAATATATTTACACATCCCGTACAAGTGTCAGGCATGTCTCTAAATACATGAAACAAAAGTACAGAAACACTATATTTAGATAGTGGAGAATTTAAATGGACACACATTAAAATCAGCAGTGAACTGATTTACACTGTTTAGTGTAACATAGAGTTTGTAAGACTGATTTCAAGTTCATGTGTTAATTTACATGAATGATTATATCCAAATATACATTTATTATAGTCTGAGAACCCCATTTGTTGACATTAGGTACCACTGTACCAACCATCCACCCGAGAGAACTCTTTCAATTTTGCTGTATTTCTCCACAGCTACTGTCAAACTTCTTATACCATAGACATAGCATTGTTTTATGGCATTACAGACTTAAGTGGGCACTGAAAATTGGCATTGGTTGTCACATATTAATTTAATGCATTTAATTATCACATTTCTAAAATTTTAATACTTTTAAACATTTACCACTCTCTATTTCCAAAGAAGATTACACAAACTAATAATTAAAAGTAGACTAAGTAGAGATATTACTGAAGTTTATAGTGGCCTGTTTGGCACCCCCCTGTGGTCCTTTTGAGACAGTACAGTTTTTGGCTCATCTTGGTACCCGGTTGACTGAAATGTCTGGTTGAGGGTCACGCACATATTTGATTTGGAAAGTAAACATAGAGTCGTTCTCCTCTTGTCAGTCTAGAGGTCTGGAGGGCTAATCTCTTTCAGACCTGTCTAATGCATATAAGATCAGAGATCTATCTGTGTAAATGGCCACTAAGAATCCTGATGTGTTAATATGTTGATGTTGATATATTGATACATTGATATGTTAATGATTGTAATTCTAACTTTGTGAGCATCCATATGTAGACCTACCCTCTCTGTAGTTTACCAACAAAATTCAGAGTTATTAAAGGCTACCTCAGTGGTGCCTTTGGCAGTTTCAGGATTCAAAATCAGATGCCCTTATGGCTTACAGGTACTTAATATGATTAGGATACACTGTAAAAAGTGGATCAAAACAGAAGCTCACCT
Source organism: Brachyalestes nurse (assembly GCA_037974405.1). Classification (NCBI taxonomy): domain Eukaryota; kingdom Metazoa; phylum Chordata; class Actinopteri; order Characiformes; family Alestidae; genus Brachyalestes; species Brachyalestes nurse. The sequence goes on along the minus strand of JBBPCY010030063.1, from coordinate 1,518 downwards.
CAAATGTACTTTTTTAAGTATGAATTATATAATACTGATTATGTTCATCTAGACCAGAGGTCTTGGGGGCGTGTTGTCCAGCACAGGATATTCCTCTACTCAAGCACAGCCCCTAAATCTGACAGTTAACGGGTTCAAACTGCATTGGACACTGGCCTTTCAGGACCAGAGCTGAGTACCCCTGACCTAAACTAAAAGTGTTTTTTCTTAAACTAAACACACTCTTACAACATGGACTATATGCTAGTTTCTCTCAGTCTCCAGAAAAAAGTAAAACTTAATTTAGATGGTTCAGTGTAGATGCTTTGTAGGTGCTCCGTATGTACTAAATGTAACTAAACTTTAGGTTTAAAATGAATTACTCTGCTAAATCTTACACCAAACCTAACCTAAACCTCAACCCAACATTAAAATCTAACCCTAAACCTAAAACTAAACCTAATACTGTAAAAAAAATCAGTAGATGGATGCAGTGCTACAATGATCAACCTGAAATGAAAACTGACCTTTTGTGCCATGTTTGTTTATGGCCCTGGCTATCATGGGCCAGATTTTTCATACTACAAACTTTGTAGAGACAATAACAAATAACAATGTAATTTTCACCGCCCCCCTCATTCCACTCTTTTTACTGAACATAACCCTCAGTTAGCTCAGAGATGTTCCCTCATAATCTTGGACATACAGCACAATATGGAAACATGGAAGAGAATTAGTGAATGAACCCAGACCCCTAGGGGCCCTTAGACTTCCCTGAAGGATCATGGGATTCAAAAGTGGTTCTTCTATGGCATCATCACTCAGTGTTGTGCACTGGATTTTTAAAAGTATCATATTTATTTCTTTCCACTGTATTACATATGAGGAAAGAACACACAGTGTAACATAAAACATAAATAGTGCTTTCAAAGTGTCTGTAAAAGTGATGTGAAAGTTCTGGTGCCATCTAAGCATTAGCTAAAGTAAACACCAACAAACTAAAACGAATATGCTGGGAAGAGTGTAATGAGTATTTATTTTGATTTTTGTAGAAACCTGTTTTTGTGAATGAGTTGTATGACATCATCCAAGCGACAAGCAAGGCTTTTTGAAATTACCTCCACCATTAAATTTGTTGGTATAGAAATAAATTTACAGTCAAAAGGCTGTAACATATTCACAAGTATATGCATTTAATAACCACTGAATCGGAATCTGCAATGTGCTTTTTTCTGTGGTAAATAAATTAATACTGTAGAGAGAGAGAAAGGGAAAGAAAAGGAAAAAGGAAAGATCCAAAGGACAATTGCTGCAAAAACAAGAAGCAAACACGACAGAAGTGTACATGTGTATGCGTGAGTGAATATCTGTGTGCACATGTACTGTATATGTGAGTCCGTGTGTATGGATGTATGCGTATGTGTATGAGTTTGTGCATGTGCGTGTGTATCAGTGTTAGGAGTAACGCGTTACAAAAGTAACGAATTACTGTAATGCATTGCTTTTTGCTGTAACACGGTAATGTAAGGCATTACAGAA
>JBBPCY010030042.1:0-14217 GCA_037974405.1 Brachyalestes nurse | reverse complement strand
CTCTCTTTCTCTCCCTCGCTCTCTCCCTTTCTCTCCCTCTCTCTCTCGCTCTCTCCCTTTCTCTCTCTCTCTCTCTCGCTCTCTCCCTTTCTCTCTCTCTCTCTCTCTCTCTCTCTCTCTCTCTCTCTCTCTCTCTCTCTCTCTCTCAAATTTTTCCTCTCTCTAATTTCCCCACTTTCTCTCTCTCTGTCTCTCTCTCTGCCCACTCCCCCCTCTCTGTTTCTCTTTCTCTCTCTCTCTCTCTGCAATGACACAAGGTACAGTTTGGGTACAGCAGTGGCCGATTCACAAAATTCAACCTTTCATTCAAAAATAGCACCAGGTGATATTTAAAAAGCCAATGTTCCTCACTTTTGAAATACAAGCACTGGGGTCTGTAAACACGTTTCTGTCCATATTGTTCGCCTCACAGTCCCTGGATCTATAAATGTAGCCGCAAAAAACACTGCTTTTGTGATGTCACAAAAACACACACAAAAACATGTATCTGCCTATTTAGTCCTCAGCAGTTTACTTCACCTATTCCTGTTCCAGCTGTAATGCGTTTCAGCCTGGACTGCGTTCTAAAGGAGGCACAGAGGAGAGCAGGCAATTAGAGCAGAGGACATTTCCAACCAAAACAACCTGGAAAGGAATGTGGAGAGACTGGAAATTAGTAAAATTGAATCATGACTGATTTGGGGTACATCAATCCAGACAAATATCTTGAGTAGACCTCAGGGGAAAAAAAAACCTAAATAAAAAAAAATGTAAGATATGGCCCTTTCAACTTCAATCAAATTACACCCAATTAACTTAAGTATGCCATTTTTTTCTGCACTATTGTAGCATATTTGTAAGAAATATATAAAGTGTGTCTTAATTTTTGCACATGGCTCTTTTTATTTTATTTATTTATTTTAGCACTTAACATGAACGGGAGGAAGGCAGGACAACCTTAGAAGAGTTAAGAAAAACATTCCCTTTTACAGTCTCAGTCCTTTGTAGCACTATTTTCACAGCATGAATGACTGCCTGTCAGTTTATTACTATATTAATGCTTAAAACTGAACCATCGAACGATTCATTCATTATATGGATGATTTACTAGTTGCTATGAATAAAGGTGGTGTCAGCTATTAATGACTAGCAATCATTAATAAACGAATGGTTCATTTAAAAGTTACTCATGAATGATTTGAATTGTCATTTATGAACGAATGGATACTTGTGACTTATTTTAATAGTCATTAATAAATGAATGGATACTTTAAAAGTAGTCTTTATTTGGGTGGTCACAGGGATATTTTGGGGTCAGAATATTTGATCTGTTGACTGATTGCGTATGTCAGATTCATGGAAAGCCTCATTAGATGGAGAAAAGCTGCTTTATTCACTAAGTCAGCTCTGATCAGAGCTATATCCAGGCTCTCCTGGAAAAGTATTTGTAATATTTCTAGAAGATAAAAGTACAGTTTTGTGTTAATACCCGGTGTGGCTGCAGCTTTTTGAAGGGTTTTGTTTGTGCATAACTTTTTATTTTATAAATGCTGAGACCCTCTTTCTATATACATGCATACATCTGCATATATATAAATACATACATATATAAAATACACCATACAATATAACATACATACATCACAATTTCAGTAACATGTACACGTAAGCATGTAAAATGAAAGACTCTGAAAATAAGTAACTAAGTACATGCAAATAAATCAGTAAACAAGAATTTCACTGTTTATTTTGAGACAATTACAGTTCTTATATGCATTTTGATGTAATTCTGTCCATCCCTGATTATGACCTCCTACATTTTACAATGTTTGTTGTTGTTGGAAGTGCTTGACTCCGCCCTCTAGTGTATTAATATCTCTGGCTAGAGAAACGATGCACAGAAGTGCATGGGCAGTTATGAACTGACGTTTTTGTTTGTGCGATAGGGAGCATAAATGAGCTTCGGCAGTAATAACAGTAGTGCATCAACAGTGCTTGACTGTGCTCTCTGCAGAGGAGGTGTACTTCTTTTGGATAGAATTTTATGTGTAATTTAACCTTGAGCACCTAAACGTTTGCATGCAATTATTTTTAATAGTAATAAGAAATAAAATCTCACGGTTAAGTATAAGACTGTGTGTGTGTGTGTGAGAAAAATCTAACTTCATGTTACCTAAATATATTTAATGATATTTTTTTACTATGCATGATCTACACAGCAAACAAGCCCAAATTAACAAACAAACTGGGCTGAACAACATGCAAGGTTTTTTAATGATTAAGGCAGGAAAATTGAGCTGTTTCTGTTTTAAGCTGTTATATGGTCTAAAACAAGGGAATTAATAAGATAAGAGAACCATATAATGCGCAATCTGTGTTCTCTATATAAGTGTATGCAGTTATGGACTGACTGCCTCTCTGGTTTAGATCAGTCTGTAAAATGACACAACCTGATTGGGTGAGAGGCAATCTAGGCATTCTTTTTAATTTTTGAAAATGGTAATTCCACTGAGCACCAAGGAATGACTTCCACTGCAGTTAACCATAATTTTATACTTAAGTGTACAAAATTAGTAACAGCTAACTTGAGATGATATTCAAGATGATATTTCACACTGCAGGTCGTTTGGACAGACTCTGAGGAACAGTGTGACAGCAAGCCTGCTTCAAAAACCTGCTGCTGTCCCTGACTACACTTTTCAGTGGGCAGCTGTCGTGGCGGAACAATTAACTTAATGTTCGCAAGAAATGATCAGAATACAGGCGGCAATCTGAGAGATGCTTTACAGTCTGGCTAAACAAAAACACAGTCAGAGAAATCTGGATTTTAAAAAAAACTTAAAAACTGAGCTCAACTCAACGTTTTTATGGCTCTATCATTAACACAAAATGCTTTACTTTTTTCAGTGGAAGAAATGATCGATATTACTGCACAACTGATACAATAATAGGGGCTTCATTTACGTTTACCGCATTTATCAGACGCTTTTATCCAAAGCGACTTCCATTCCCTAACTACAGGGGGCAGTGTCCCCTGTAAGGGTTAAGGGTCTTGCTCAGGGACTCGGTGGTTGTATGCTGAAGGTAGGTTTCAAACCCATGACCTCTTGGTCCGGAGGTAAGTATCCCACCCACTGAGCTACCTCCACCCGGCTTCACTTTTTACTTTATTTAGTAAAATTGATGTAAAAAGCAATAAAACCCTCAGTCTGCTGCACTGAATTGCAGCCATGATGTTATTTGTTACAAGGCTTTAATGAACACACATATGGATCCAAATGCAGAGTAAAATACAAGATAAAGTTTGCAAAGACAAAAGGCAAACATGCAAAAACGTAGCAAACAAAAACCAGTAACTAGTCGTCCAAAACCAGTAACTAGTAGTTCAAAACCAGTAACTAGTAGTTCAAAACCAGTAACTAGTAGTTCAAAACCAGTAACCAGTCATCCAAAACCTGTAACTAGTAGTTCAAAACCAGTAACCAGTCGTCCAAACCAGTAACTAGTAGTTCGAAACCAGTAACTAGTCGTCCAAAACCAGTAACTAGTAGTTCAAAATCAGTAACTAGTAGTTCAAAACCAGTAACCAGTCGTCCAAAACCTGTAACTAGTAGTTCAAAACCAGTAACCAGTCGTCCAAAACCAGTAACTAGTAGTTCGAAACCAGTAACTAGTCGTCCAAAACCAGTAACTAGTAGTTCAAAACCAGTAACTAGTCGTCCAAAATCAGTAACTAGTAGTTCGAAACCAGTAACTAGTCGTCCAAAATCAGTAACTAGTAGTTCAAAACCAGTAACTAGTCGTCCAAAACCAGTAACTAGTAGTTCAAAACCAGTAACTAGTCGTCCAATAACAAGGAGTCACAAGGCACACAAGGCAAAAGAGTAATCCAAAGTCCAGAACAGGGGTCAGAGAAGCACAGAGAATAAAGACAGTCGAGAATACAGGGACTAAGCTCAGTAACTAGGCAGGCCTTAGTATACTTCACACCCTTGTACTGTCCTTTGGGTCTATATTTATCCCTACGCCCAGTATTCAGGTGATCCTGACCTCCTCATTAAGAGTTGGAGTGAAACTCCGGAGAGGGTTGTTTGGTGGTAAACGTGTCTACGTCCAATCCGGGGCCAGTCCTTACAAACACACTCCCTCTCATCTTCTATTGCTTCATTTCATGCAGTTGAGTAGACTATTGAGATAAAGGTAACATTGCGTCCCATTTCCCACCCGCCACCTGACTGAATGCATCTAATACTAACAGAAATGATGCTCAATGCGGAAATGACAAATTTGCTAATAGTAGCAGTTTAAATCCCCAACCACTTTGTACCTTATTTCCATGAGGCCTCGGACCAAAGCGAGAAATAGAAAACTCAATTTCTATGAGGAGAAGCATACTTTTAAGTGTCTACGCCACCTATAGAAGCCTAATTTGTCTCCAAATAGGCATGGCCTCATGGGGCACTGAGTCATGACAGTGAAAAATTGCAGGAAATGAGTTTTAGACCAGCAAAACTGAACTGCTGCAACACCTGACACTTCCTTTCATGGTTTCTCTTGAAAGAGTTACAAAAGCCTCTCGCCTCCAGTGGCAAAGCTAATATGTGGGACATGGCGGGGATGAGGGGGCACGTGGTGTTTACGGTGGTCATGGAGGGTCGTTGCACTCAGCTAAGTTTAGTGTGCTCTAACAGACCAGATTCCGTTCATTAAGAGGTTTGTAATTATCTGAGCCATGGCGAGTGTTTTGTTATGTAGGTGAAGCACATAGGGTGCACCGACCCTACTGGACTAGATGTCAACGGCCTTTAAAGGGCCTTTACTACAAATTCTTTTCATTTTTTAAAGAAAAGTTTACATGGACTTAGATTGGTAATAGCTGGTTATTGAACATCCCGACTGTGATGATCTGCTGTGAACATCACCCTCAACTGAGATTACTCTATTGCTTTAATACAATAGTCTTACAAAATAAAGAAAAAGATCATGCAAAGCAATGCTAAACACCTGCAAGCCGCCACAGGTATGGACCAACAGCCTTTCCGCTCTTCATCCTCTGCATAGCTGTCCTGACTTCCTTCTTGTTATTCTTCTGCACTTTCAGATCGTGATCTCCACATCCTCCAGCCTTCTCTCTCGCTCAGCCTCCTCCTTCATTAGTCCCTCAAAGTGTTCCTTCCATTGCTCCATTGCTGTGAGAACCATTTCATTGTTATGTTTTATCTGCTGCACATCTTTCCCGGCTCTCACGACACTCACTCCCATAAAAACTTGACATCTGAGTGTTTCGGTATACACCATTACCGAGTTTTATGTTCTACATTATAATTATAACTGTGTTCGGATCAGTAAGCGACTCAGGCTAGGGTGTGTTTCAGCTTACACAAAAATTCGGGTTGCATCACTGTCGTAGGAACAGATCTGTGTCATAACTTGTGAAACTCCTGTATTTCACTTGGAAAAGTTTACGCCGGTTGCACTACCGGATGTAACCCTCCCCATTTACCCGGGCTTGGGACCGAAATTAAGAAATCCACTGGCCTGTGCACCTCCAGTGGCTGGGTTAAGCAACTTAAAAACTACAAAAACGTATTAAAAATTAGAAGTAAAGACTTCATGAAATAAGCAAAATCAGCCAAAATATCTAAACTTGTGGAAAATAAGATTTATTCTATTGAAAGGAGAATACAAGATTTTTTGTTTTTGTTGTTTTAATTAGTGTTATTTATTTATTTATTTATTTTTTATATCAAGTTTTCTTACCTCATTATCAGAATTTTGCTTTGTTTTCTCCAGCTTTAGTTTTTTTGCAGGTTGAGTAGGATCACTCTGCCTCTCCCTTCATTACTCGGTGCAGTGCTCCCCAGTGAAGGCATCAGGTAAACTGGAACAACAGAACTGAACTCTAATTTAGCTTAAATACTTCACCTTTAACTTGTGTTGCTCCTTGTTTAAACTGTTTTGCTTTTGATTTTAGTTTTGTGTTATTTGTTTCAGAAATGTTCAGATTTGTGTTTAATTTCCAATTGTATTTATTTTTATAAAAGGAGTGGCTGAATATACATTTCACTGTGTGTTGTACTTATATATCTATGCAAGATAACGTTTTCCTCCAGGCATGCTGAGCCGTCCAGTGATGTTGCATTATGCACAGTTTAAAAGACGCAGAGGCTGGTTTTATATCTTGCAGCCTGAATACTGTGTGTCAGAATCCGGTTCTCATGTGCTCAGCTCTTTAGACTTCTAAGGTTCTAACTCATTAAATACACCCATTCAGCTCATCAGCTAATTAGCGAGACTGGCATGGCAAGTGAATTCAGACGATATCCACAGCGCTGCGAGTCCTGAAGGAAGTGTGAGCTAGACTTCCCAGAAGGAAGACCTGGTGGGTGGGCCGTAATTAAATGAGGAGGGTCTTTTCCAAGTAAAAGACAAGTAAGAATATTTCATATTGGAATGAAACACTGCGAAGGCAGCACTGTTCTTGGATAGGGCCAAATTGCCCACCTCAAGTTAATTAACATTTCATAGTGTGCTATGTTAATATTAGCTTAGGTGAGTAATGATCTGTGTCCAAAATGCCTTTCAGAGGTCAGGGTGAGGTTGCAGCCATCCTCTTATTCATTTACTCACATATCATTCCACAGCAAGTAGTCAAGCATATTGCCATGAATTAGCCAATATGCTATGCAGGGTGCAGGCAGAGCAAGGCTGAGGCTTTGAAGGAGAACTGAAGATGTTTGCCTGGTCTAGTGTTAGACTGTAAGGGGGATTCGGATGACTGCTGGGTGGAAGAGGGAACCCCACTTTGGGAACATGTGGGGAGGTGGTGGAAAAAGATGGATTTTGGGTCAAAATGTTCTATTCCACTGCAGTGGGGTGGTACCCCGCCCCGGGATCGGCTTCAGGTACCCGCCACACTAGTAAGGATTAAGCAGTTACAGAAAATGAATGAATGAATGAATGAAAGTTCTATTCCAATCAAAGTTTTTGCTAGAAGCGTGTGTCTGTTTGAAAACACCAACTTGATGATGAATGAACTGATGGAAACTGTCTAAAATTACTTTTGTTTTTATCTTAATGTACAGCTCACACTGAGTTCCAAAACTTTAACAAACCTTTCTTATAATCTGCATTATTTTCAGGTTTAGATGAATTAAACAAAATAGATTTTCAATGTGTTTCCAGATCCCTCTGGACACTGAGGTAAGAACGATATTTTGCTTCACTAAAGTTACAAAAAGTAATTTTTTATTGTACTGAAGTATAACATTTTGAAGGTTTGTACTGAAGCACTGCTCAGTGACATTTCTAATCATTTTTTTACTCCTGACAATTACATTTAGACACAGTAAGTGCATTCTTATCCTCCTGCATTTACTGTTTTTATTTTAAAAAATTTAATAATTTTATATGAGAGTAAAATGAAACCACCCACTATGTGAGTGTTTAAATATTAATATTTTTTGTATGTGTGGCAGAATACTTTTAGCTCCACTCTTTCACTTTTAGACTTGTATTAGGGATACAGAGTGTTCTTATAAAAGTGACCTGTGGTTCTAGTGTGTTCTTTGTTTCAGCTTTTAATATCATGTTAACACTTTTAATTGAGTGGTTTGACCAGAATAACGTGGCTTAAAACAACTGGAAGCCAGCAATCACCAATTAGCTTCATGTAATGTGTATAAGCTATTAAATGGGTATTAGGCCTCATTCATTGTTAGTGATGTTAGCATTTTTGATTGCGCTGTTTTATGCACCTCTGGAGTGAATCCAGGTCTCTGTGTAGAAACACTGTGAGTTTTAACGGTGAGGATGAAAAGATTTTGCTGTCTTTCTGATTATCACTTTCTCAGCGTAATGCATGTAGCTCTAATACATAAGAGAGTGTGTTCTCAATTACCCCTACCTGATGAAATGGTGAGAAATGTTTCAAAGAGGTGTTGCAAGTACAAAGACTTCACATTTGCCACTAATGGAAGTCTCACATGTCATTAAAAAAAAAAGATTAATAAAATTGATCAGAGACAAAAACTAATCTTGTGAATCTTTCTTCTGTATGATCTGTAAGTCCCTCTTTTAAATCACACAGGTAAACCTGTCCTACTTGTGTTCCAACTATCCTAACTGCAAAACTTCTTCTCAATCTTGGTTCCTCTCTGGGTTTCTTCAACTTCTTAAGCAACTTAGGAATGTGTCCTTTATTGTCTTGGTTCCTCTAATTGTTTCTTCTTCATATTCATAAGGACTTTCTCCTTTTGAGTCTTGATTTTCTTCAGTGTTCCTCATGCTTTTAGGGTGTTATTCCTTTTTTTTAGTCTTGATTTCTTTCATTGATTCTTATAGAGAATAAAGAGAATCAAGGCTCATGTTTTTGAGTCTTGGTTCCATGTTTCAGTCCAGTGTTTCTCCATTCAAGACTTGGTACTTGTCAGTGCTTCTTCATCAAGTTCTTAAGCAATTCGTCATTTAGAGTCTTGGTTCATTTCAGTGTTTCTTCCTCATGCTCCTCTTGGATGGCGGCCCACCACCTCAAGCTGAACCCCAGCAAGACTGAGCTCCTCTTCATCAAAGGCAGTCCTTCACTAAGCCACGATCTCATTGTTTCTGCTGGGCACTCGGTTATTGTCCCTTCTACGAAGGTAAGAAATCTTGGTGTTATGCTAGATGAAGATCTGTCCTTCTCTGAACAGATTCTCGTCCAGTCTCTCCAAGCTGGACTACTGCAACTCTCTACTGACTGGACTTCCACAGAAGGTAACTAAACCACTTCAGCTGATTCAGAATGCAGCTGCAAGGTTAGTCTTCAGTGTTTCTAATTTCACTCACACCACACCTTTACTAAAGAGCTTTCACTGGCTCCCTTTGGCTGCTTGTGTTAAGTTCAAGTCCTTAACACTTACTTTCAAGGCCAAGAATGAACTTGCACCCCCATACATAACAGCACTGATCAAACAACTTCACTTCCCGTCCTCTCAGGGCTTCAAGCGCAGCTCGTCTTGAACCTCCACTGCTCAGAAGAAGAGGAAGACATGCGTCAAGACTCTTCTCAGTCTCGACCTCCCAGTGGTGGAATGAACTCCCTCTTCCGATCAGATCTGCGGAGTACCTCGCTGTCTTCAAGCGTCGCCTGAAGACCAACCTCTTCAAGGAGCACCTTGGTGACTAACTATGTCTCTCATTTTGCTTGCTTATTCTAAAAAAAAAACTTATCCCCATGCCTTCCTACTTCTATCTCAACTTTCTTTGACAGGTGTTGTTTAGGTACCGATTGACAGGTGTTGTTTAGGTACCGATTGACAGGTGTTGTTTAGGTACCAATTGACAGGTGTTGTTTAGGTACCAATTGACAGGTGTTGTTTAGGTACCAATTGACAGGAGTTGTTTAGGTACCAATTGACAGGTGTTGTTTAGGTATCGTTTGACAGGTGTTGTTTAGGTACCGATTGACAGGTGTTGTTTAGGTACTGATTGACAGGGGTTGTTTAGGTATCGTTTGACAGGAGTTGTTTAGGTATTGTTTGACAGGAGTTGTTTAGTAATTTGGTTAAGTAGTGGATGTTGATTTCAGTTTAGCTTTACAGGTTTAAGAAACAGGCGCACTGATATACGTTGCTCTGGATAAGAACGTCAGATAATGCCGTAAAAACACTAGCTGGAGTGTGTGTCTTCGGGTGGAAGTTCTCTTCTGTCTTTGGTAAGACTCATAGTTTAACTTTAATAGAGTGATTTGTGCTCATATTTTCACTCTCTCAAGAGAAAAATGTAGGCTTTGTGTCATTTCATGTTAAAACAACTTAAGCATAGTAAACAGCAGCTGACAACCGTCTGATTAAAACGTCATAAAAACACAAACACAAAATATACATTTATTCTTGTGCAATTGCTTGTGGCATATACGTATGTTCCTCTCTTTATGACTGCACTGAATTTTTTTTATTTAATTATTATTTTCCTTTATCCTCTTCCATCTTCCATTGGAACCCTACAGAGATGACTGTTTTTTGGCTACTGTAGACTCAACTGAGGAACTCGTATCTAATTTAATAACGCTTCCATTGTACCACTGGGCAAGAATGACAGATGCATTGTCAGGGATTCAATTTCTCTATAAAGCCTGAACCCTTAAGAATGTCTCAAAAGAGAAAACCCATTGACAGTGCAAATTAAGTAAAGTAGTTTTTCTACTTGACATATGTATCAAAGCAAATTAGCAAAGAAATACAAAGTAAGCAGCACTCATCACATGACAGAAGACAAAGAGAAAAACACAGTGGATGTTCTGCCAAACTGCCAGCAGAAAATGGTGAAGGTTTTGAAAGGAAAGGTCGGATTCTATGGCACACTCTTTGTCTGAGAAACTGCGACATACTTCAGTATTATGTGGCATTTTTTTCAACAACCAAGTGCTGATGTGTTTACATGAGATCCTCAAATGCAATGGTTGAATGTTTTACTGAGTGTAGGAGTAGTGCAAGTAAACGTGCTTTTGATTTTAATGGTAAAAAAATACAAATATAAGTCCACGCAGAGTCTAGCCGAGTCAAGTTTTAACACATTACTTGACTCGGCTAGATTTGATTTAGCACATTACCATACACAAAGGTCATTCAGTGTGATTTACAGGAATAGAGTAAATATAAAATAAAATGAAAAGTACAATGAAAGATCGGGTATTTAGAAGAAGGTGGGGGGAGTAGTGCTGTTTTTAAAGCTACAGTTTGTACAGATCTGATATTGATGGGCAGTTGGTTGGACAGCATAGTGGATAAAGTGTGAAGTGACCATTCTGTCATACGTGAACACACCACAGCACACAGTGTGAACAGCACGAAATTCTTCCTCTGTATTTAACCCATTCGCCAAGTGAAGCAGGGGGCAGCCAGGAACACAGCGCCCGGGAAGCAGTGTGTGGGGACTGTACCTCACTCAGGGTACCTCAGAGGTGATTAGCAGTCTTAGGAATCGAACCCACTTCCTTACGCTACCAGCTGCCCCAAGGGAGGCAAACACTTTCATTCAAACTGGGGATTTTGGGTCTAGGGACTAAAAGGAGGGGGTAATATTTAGACATGGTGGGCCACCATGGAGAGATATTACAAGCGGAAACACTGGTGGTCTGTGTAACTTTGTGAACAAAGGCAATAGGCTGAGTACTACTCTGTCGAAGCTTCATCTGAGAACTATTTGTTTACTACAGTATCTCTGTACATTTTATCATAGATCTGAACTTCTTTCACTTTTCTGTCACAAAAAAGCACAAAACGTTCAAAAATCAATTTGTTTGCTTACTCTAATAGTCTACCGTTACTGTTTTGAGCGTATCATTTGCTTGCAAACTTACAGCCAAAGGTCAACATCACTGGACAAAATACTGTACCTGATAAAGCACAAAACTCAGCTTGATCAGAGAAAGAGAACAGATATGAACAACCGGGGGTTATTTTTGCCGCTCTGAATAGAAAAATGTGATGGAATTTCATTTCGGATTAAAATCTTGCTGGTAAAAATTACATCACCCCACCTCCACATGTAAAACTAATCCCATTCAAATAGCGCTTAAGACCAACTGAAAAGATAAACCTCTCGCACCTCATCGACTGCTAGAGCCTACCGAACTACTAACAAAAAACATTTTACTGAAATCCAGAGCACCTTTACTGGTAAGATTAGACTAGTCAATACCAGTAGTAGTGCAGTATACACACTTGAGTATGCAGAAATGCATCCACACACACACACAAGACTCTGAAAAATGTATGAACATCATCCAGCACATACACTCCCACACACATGCACACTACAAGATGTAGCGATGAACGCACACACCCTCACACACACATACACACTTGCGTGCGTGCTGTAATTAAGGCTGTGTGTCTGCAGGGTATAGTCTATATATAGGCTGAGCGGACGTGTTTGATGTGCAGTATAGATCCTTTGGCACAGACACCCAGCAGATTAGAACACGCCAGCCTTTACCATTAAACTGCATCTTAACAGTGCCTTTAATCTGCTCCACTGAGCTCTCAGTAAAAGAGGCCACGTTCTGCTACATCACAAAGAATATCTGCTAATCTAAACGCGTTACCGTTTGATAAGTAGTTCATGAATATTCACGGTAACCACACGCTTTGGAATGCATTAACCCAGCCATAAAGGAGCTCCGAGTCTCGTCTGACGGAGATCAATTACGTTTCGGACGCGTTTGGCATTCTGAAGCTATTCTCCGCCATCAGATGCGCCCAAACCGCGAGCGGCGGCGTAAAAGAAGAAGGGGGGAGTGGGAAAAAAAAAACACACGTCTTCTAATCAAAGTCAAATATTCATAATGCAAATAAAGCGTGAGGCTAAACGCTTTGTGAGCGGAGAAATCTGATTTTGTGCGCGGCTGTTCCGGCGCAGAGGGCTCAGAAGGGAGCGGCGGAGTTAAAATTACATGTGAACTCCGAGTTCCTCCCCAAGTATTCATGAGAGGGGAATTGAAATGATGTCGATGCATTATTCAACATCTTGATGGTGGTGGTGGGGGGTGGGGGGGCCAGATGACAGGCCATCAGGAAATGATATGGGCAGCTGGAGCAGTGTGTGTGGATGGTGGGAGTGTGTGTGGATAGCGGGAGTGCTCTGGACTCTACTGAGTATGAGCAGACGAAAGGCTTGAGGTGCATCAAAGTGCTATTGGTGACATCCCAGGCATATTTCTATGTCTTTTTCACGCAGCGCTGCTAGAAACCTGCTTTGTACATGGACATTGGAAACCTTGGACCAATCACAGTGTGGGGTCTTGAACAAATGATGCGAAGAGTAGGAGGCCTGCTAAGCTGCAGGCAAACAGTACAAACTTAAACCACTGTGCCATTTTTGCCAAGAATGCAAAAAAAGACAGCAGGTGTGATGGTCTCAGAGCAAACACAATAGTTGGAATGCTAACATGGTGTAATGGGACCACCTCATAAAAGAAATTTAGAGTTAAATGCTAGTGGAATTGGACTTAGTAGGGCGGAAAAGATTAAAGACGCTTTTTCATAGGTATACAGGACCTGTACTGTACTGTACCTACTGTGAATGCACGTAACACGCGATGATTTTGTGTTGAGTATCTTTTAGCACAGTAATATCAGCCCAGTTGTCTTCCCACAGTTTAAAGACAGTCGTTGTCCCAAAAAAAACTACTTCTGTCAGAGCCACTTTTGTTATTGTGGCATTTTATTTTGTTTGGGTTTTTTTTAAAGTTTTCTCAGTGTTGTTTAGCATTGCAATGAAAACCTAATCCAGCTAACTTGTGAGTGATTTTCTAGCACCCTTTCATATTACTCACCATATTACTCACTTTTATTTTCCACTTCTTAGTTTATATCTCCATTGATTTTCTTGCCTCTTTTCAAGTTATTTTGTTGCCATGGCAACATTTTGACCAATGAGAAAGTAGTGATGCAGTCAGCTTGGCTGTGGTAGGACTGTGACAGAGGGTAAGGGTCACTTTTTTTGTGGATGTTGTAGTTCCTTGTGTCAGTGGAAAAGCACCAGTAATGTAAAATTTCTGAACCAATTCAGTACTGCTTAAAGTGTGTTCCTGGAAAATACGCACCAGACAACAAGCCTGTCATTAGAACATGGATGTAATGTAAGTTAGCATGACTGACATAGACCTAAAACAATTCCAAATGAGCTCTCTGCCATTAATATAGCAACTATAAAGCCAGAGTAAAGGAAATATGGAAAGAAAATATTGGCATTCAAGCAAAGCAGCTGTGCTCCTGACATCAGAAGCCAACCTGAGGGCAAGATTGGAGGCAGTGTCCCATTAATATGGAAGCTTTTGTGTTCTAATAAACAGCTCTACAACATAAGCAAGCATATTTGGCATGGATGGTCAAGGAATATTAAATCACTGTTGAAGTCAAAGACGTTATTAGACTGGGGTGTGGGTGAGTGGGTGTAGGCATGTACGTGTGTTTGTGTGTGTGTGTGTGTGTGTGTGTGTGTGTGTGTACTCACGGCGTGTGTGTAGGTGCTGTAGGTGCTGCTGTACGTGCTGAAAGGC
The DNA here is from genome assembly GCA_037974405.1 of Brachyalestes nurse. NCBI lineage: Eukaryota > Metazoa > Chordata > Actinopteri > Characiformes > Alestidae > Brachyalestes > Brachyalestes nurse. The sequence continues at coordinate 194 of JBBPCY010030042.1, read as the reverse complement.
AGAGCCACAGCAGGGTTGAAGATGCCAAACTGGCCGACCATCTGTTGCATGCGGCGGATAGTCCTTTCTTTATCAGTGTCTGCAAACTTCACCACCAGACTGGAGGATGCCCCCTGAGAGAGAGAGAGAGAGAGAGAGAGAGAGAAAAGAGAGAGAGAAAAGAGAGAGAGAGAGAGAGAGATTTAAACTGTGCT
>JBBPCY010030032.1:0-14218 GCA_037974405.1 Brachyalestes nurse | reverse complement strand
ATGAGCTGCACTTCGTGTGACACCCTGCACAAATCCAGGCAGGTTTATGCATCTCTTGGCACCGACCACTAGACGTAAGTAGTATTATCATGCACTTTCCGTCAAACTGTCAATCAAATGATTTATGACCCTTGTAATTTATGACCCTCCTTGTAATTTATGACCCTTTGATTTTGGTCCAATGATTTATGGCCGGACCCCTCTCCCATAGATGTCCCCCTAATGACCCCTGATTATCTGAATCCATTTTTATGACATTCCCCCCTATCACAATGGTCCTTCAAAGTTTTCAGGTTTATGACCTGTGTTATTTGGGACCCCCAGCTCTTTTTCAGTGATAAGAACAACTTTGTTCTATGATGTTTTGTTTCTGCCAGACAGGCAGTGTGTATTGGCTTTGTTTGAAGGGTATTGTTAGGTTGTTTTCATGTCAGGGCCCCCACCGCTTTCTAATTTGATAACACCAGATTGTCAGTTGTGTTAAACCTATAATGAATGACCTGACTTAGTCTTCCCGGCAGACAGACAAAATGTGTCTGCCATGTTGTGGGGTTGTTTGAAGGGGTGTGTTTTTTCGGGATTGCATTACGTAGTGTGTGATTTATCGATGACCCTTTCCTTTCATGATTTAAGTAGCTCTGGTGTTGCTATACCCTGAACATCTCTGTAATAGATCTACAACAATGGCTACACCGTCTGCCACTTTTGGGGGTTTTGATAAGAAGAGGATTGATCTCACACCCATCACCAACAGGGTTACCGACTCTGAAATCTCCTTTGCACCAAAAAAGAGAAAACCTGAAAGTTTGGTACGTTTTCTTCAAAATGTGGTGGATGCGGAGGAATATGAATGGAGCTTGTCTGATGGACGTGTTGGTGGCTATGTTTTTGACAAAGAAGAATGTTGTGTGAAATTATACACCGTGGATACAGACTGTGAGGCATTAACAGACGACGCACTACACTTATCATTCTCTGCCAAAGATTGGAAATTGTTCAGGAATAAGGTTTGGAGAGACCTCGAAGTTCCTGGTTTGAATAGTGTCTATAGTGCGGTGTGGGACAGCACGACACATCAAAGGTGTTACTACGTATTTGTCAACAGTTTTGAGAGGGATCCTCAGGATTACATTTACATGTGTTGTGGTGAATATACGATTGTGAATGACAGATTTGAGATTGATGTGGAGAAAGTAATACAAGACCTGAAAGTGATGTATCCCTGGAAAGATGCGCATACATTACACAATGTTTTCAAGAAGATAGACAGATTGTTCAACTGGAGCGAACTTTTGGACAGATACAGAGATATCAAGGTTCGGCTTTTTCAGACATGCGCCTCAGACCCTAAGTGCGACTGTGGGGCGTTGCATCTAGAATCACCACCCCTCATCTACAAGCATTAAAAAAAAAAAAAAGGTTGTAATGCATGCATAGACCATACGATCTCTGAGGCGACATGACTACTCCTGTGTTACTAGTGGATGAAGTTGCGATGGCAGAAGAGTGTGTGCTGTTTGATAATTTGTGTAAAAGTCTCAAAGAAATGGATTTGCAACCTGTGTACGGTGAAAGGACTACCGAAACCTCAACAGCATTGTCGCCGTCAGGCGAGTGTGGGGTCACTCAACCTACCAGAGAAGATGTGGATGGAATGACAACTCCGGAGGTTTTAAAACTTATAAAGAGCTGTGTGTGCATCGTTTTGCAACACGTTATTAATAGGATGTTGAACGAGAGCTGTTTTGGTTGTGAAGTGGATCACCCCAGCCAGCGTCAGCATTCCTGCCTTTACGAACCTGTCGCATACTATTACCAAACGCACATTGTGGACATAAAAGAGAGACTGTTCAAAACTGGGGTGCTGCAGGTCATCGTGCAGGTCTTGAAGACATATGGACTACACTTCCCCACTCAAAAGATCTTTGGTGCTGTGGAAGCATTTGTCTATGAACTTGAGGAAGAACCGTACATTTGTGAGAAACTGAGGAATATCGAGGAAAATCTTGTTGACCGTCAGCGTGGGCAGTTTGTTTATGACACGTTGCAGGGTCTGTTGAAAAAGAAGTGATATTATGGCGGGGTCAATGTGGTAGAAATACCTAGTCAAAAGATGCATGTCAGAACAATGTTTGAAGAACATTATGATATTTTATGTTAAATGTTAGACTTTCTTGTTACCCTGCATTGTGAGTTTGTAATCTTGTTAAAAATAAATAAATGTTTGTGAAATCGTAACAGACTGTCATTTATTTGTTGGGTAGGTATCATGACAGACCTTCTAAAATCTGTTTACTACACACCCTCCAATGAGGGGTCTTTTGGTGGTAAAACAAGATTAAAACAGGCTGTGTTCAAAGACACAGGGGTACGATTGTCTGATAAACAGGTCTCTGATTGGTTATCTGGAGAGGATGCCTACACACTTCACAAACCCATACGTGTCAACTATAGGAGGAATAGGGTTGTGGTGTATGGTATAGACAGACAGTTTCAAGCAGACCTGGTTGATATGAATGCGTACTCAAAGGAGAATGACAACTTTAAATACATGCTGATCTGCATAGATGTTTTTAGCAAATACGCATGGGTACGTATTTTAAAAAACAAGACAGGCCCCGAGGTTGCTTGTGCGTTTGAATCTATTCTGAAGGAAGGCCGGGTACCTAAAAAGTTACAGACTGATCGTGGAAAAGAGTTTTTCAACAAACACTTTCAGAATGTACTGAGTAAATATGAAATTCTGCATTTCGCCACAGGAAGTGAATTAAAGGCTAGTGTCGTTGAACGCTTAAATAGAACTATTAAAAGCAGGATGTGGAGGTATCTAACAGCGGTCAATTCTAAGCGGTATATTGACATCTTACCAGATTTAATCAACTCCTACAACAACAGTTTTCACCGGAGTATTATGATGAGACCTGTAGATGTTACCAAAGAAAAAGAAAACAACGTGTTTAAAACATTGTATGGCATAGGGGATGCAAAGGACAAAAATGTAGCATTTAAATTCAAAAAAGGCGATGTTGTTAGAGTTTCTAAAGTAAGAGGTGTATTCACAAAGGGTTATGAGGAAAACTATACACAAGAATTTTTTACCATATCTGACTGTATACCCCGAATACCGCCAGTCTACAAATTAAAAGACTATGATGACGATATATTAGTTGGTACTTTTTATGAGGAAGAGTTGCAAAAAATCAGTCTTGACAGAAATAAAACATTTAAAGTCGAGAAAATTTTAGAAAGAAAGAAAGTCGGGCGGAAACCTATGGTTTTGGTTAAATGGTTAGGATGGCCTTCAAAATTTAACAGTTGGCTCCCTGAAAAAAATGTGATTGATATATAACCCCCTTTTTAAAATCAGTGTTTAAGGACCCTGTGTCTCATTTGCTTCGGACAACATCATGGGTGATGAGGGTTTTTATGTGACACTACCGTGCAATTCGTCTCAGACTCTGTACCCAGACAACCAGATTTCCAAGTACAGAACTAAGCTTGCAAGGCCACTAATATTGAAGGGTGTTTGGGAGGTTGGCTTAATTGAATTTCAGTATCCAAGAACATGGGATACTTTTCAAGATAGTGACAGTGTTTTCATTCTCACTGATAAAAATTCCAAGTTATCCACACGGGTCAAGCTACGTGTCGGGTATTACCCAACTATTACAGCTCTACTCTCTGAGATCAACAGTCAACTCGTACAATACGGTGTAAAACTCGGTTATGATGATGTCATAAATAAGATTACTGTTGATGCTAAACAACATGTAACATTAACATTCTATGGAAAACTCGGATCAATTTTAGGTTTTAATAATGAGGAGGTTTTCGACCCACATGAACAAAAATTTGCTATTCACCCCGTCGATCTGTATGGTGGGGCGTATTCCCTATTTGTATATAGCGACATTATAGAATATCAAATTGTGGGTGACTATTTTGTACCTCTACTGCGGTGTGTACAAATAACCGGAAAAAACAAAGAGGTAGTCACAATTAAATACGACAAAGCACACTACGTACGTGTGTCTAAAGCTCACATCAGTGACATAGCCATAGAGGTGAAGACCGATCAAAACCACAACGTACCGTTTAAGTACGGTAAGGTAGTTGCAAAACTCCATTTCAGACCTGTGAAACAAATTCCACAACTTTAAAACAATGAAGCCTTTTAACCCATACGCAGACCCCCAGCGATATGTCACCTATTATCAAAATCAGGCCGGAGGTCTACTCCCGGGATATGTTGGGGGCCCAACAATGTATGGTGCAGGTATCGGCGGTCTTTTCAGAGGCCTTTTTCGAATGGCGATGCCTCTGTTGAAAAAAGGCTTCAGCATTGTCAAACCGCATCTAAAGACAGCTGCTAAAAACATTGTTACTGAAATCGTCGGTAATGTAATGCAACCGCGTCGCAATGATGGCGGGCAGGATGGCTCAGGCATGCTAGTGATGCAACGTAAATCTGTGAAAAGACCCCCAGGCGTGAGGCGTTCACAACGTGATCAGAAAAACAATGTAAAGAGTAAGAAGAGGTCAGTGTCACAACGGAGCTCACGGGGTAAACAACGCAAAGGTCAACGTGTTAAAAGAATTTGTAAAACTATCTTCTAATCATGGCTCTATTACACGGGATGTCGGAAGAATGTGTCAAATCAGAACTGGACTTGTTCACGGTTCCCATGACGCAAACGGCTATAGAAAAAAACACATATGTGGAAGTACCACCTATTTCAGCCCTATCTGACGCGGCTCCTTTGGAGTTTTTCATTGCTGGAAATGGCGAAGACTATGTTGATCTAAACAACACACTTCTGTTCACAAGGATCAAAATCACAAGACCCGATGGTACGGACATAGCTGATGGTGCTGCTGTAGGTTTGATAAACTACCCAGCTGCCACCATATTTTCTCAGGTCGATGTTTCGTTGGGTGATAGGTTGATCTCGCAGAGTTCAAACACATACCCTTATCGTAGTATCATAGAGTGTTTGATCAACTATGACCGCCACACGTTAGAATCACTTTTCTCTGCCGGACTGTTTTACAAGGACACGTCTGGGCATATGGATGTGGCTGACCCAACAGGTAACAATCGAGGTCTGACAAAGCGGGCTGCATTTTCAAACGCCAGCAATGTAGTTGAATTGTTGTCACCTATTCACAGCGATATATTTTTTCAAGAAAAATTAATGCTAAATGGTGTGGACATTAAAATCAGAATGACCCGAGCTAAGGACGAGTTTTGTCTAATGCGTCGTGGAGATATAGCGTACAAAATCAACATTCTTGCCGCTTCTTTATTTGTTAAAAAAGTTTCTGTATCCCCGGCCGTAAGACTAGGTCATGCTCAGGCTCTCCTCGCCACCACAGCTAAATATCCAATTGATAGAGTATATCTAAAAAATTTCTCTATACCAGCAGGCACGCGTGTTTCCAATCAAGAAAATTTGTTTCTAGGAACGCTACCCAAATCTATTGTGATAGGTATGGTTGATAATGACGCATTTACAGGCACGTACGATAAAAACCCCTTTACATTTAAGCATTATGACTTAGAATTCTTGGCTGTCTATGTGGATGGACAACAATTTCCTGCCAAACCCTTACAGCCACAATATCTAGAGGGTTCGGCTGTGCGCGAGTATTACCAGCTTGCTTTAGCCTCTGGGAGGCATTTAAAGAATAGGGCTCTGTCTATTGACAGAGAGGATTTTTTGAATGGGTACACCCTTTACGCCTTTAACCTCACACCGGACGAAGAGTGTGGACAACATTTGTCATTAATTAAGTCAGGAAACATTAGGCTGGAAACACGTTTCAGACAACCATTACCAAACACTATCAATTTGATAGTTTATGCCATATTTGACAGCATAATCGAGGTTTCCAATCGTAGACAAATTCTGGTAGATTACTACTGAGAAAATGAATACCATTCAGCTATCCGCAATTATGGATAAAATTTTAGCAAACACACATTTTCTTGGTGTGCTAGCTTGCGATCAATTACCCAAAAGAGCGGTCCAAAAATTACCATCATCTGTGATAATTAACACACATAGTTCAGACCTTCCGGGCGAGCACTGGTTGGCTGTGTACATAACAGAGGATCGTGTTGGGTGTTTTTTTGACAGTTTTGGTAATAGCCCAAGCAACAAGATGTTTCCACCATCCGTTTACGAATTTTTAAGAATCACATGTACAAGTCTACAATTTTCAAACAAACAAGTACAGGGTTTTACATCGGTCACATGTGGTCAACACTGTGTGTTCTTTCTCTATCAAATGTCAAGGGGTTTAGACTATGATGATGTAATTTGTAAATATTCTGATGACTTAGCTAAAAATGATGATATGGTTTTATTGTTTGTGAAAAAATTACAACCGTGTATTTGTATTTCTAACGTGCTTAACTGTATACAACATGCCCAAATGGGTGAAATGTTTATAAAGAAACGTTAATGTACTACAATGATAAATAAACAAGGCTAAAAACAAATTATGATTTGTACGTTTTTATTTTAATTTGTCAAATTGATAGAAATATTATACATTACTACATTTCAATGAAAACACATTACATTCTGACACACAATATACATTTTTCCAAAAGTAGAAAAAAACAAACAAGTAAATAATAAATAAATAAAATTAAAAATAACACAAATGAATATATACAAATATACCTTACACCAACTAGAATTCAAAACTTAATCCATGGTGTTGTATCCAAACGAGGTGATGTAAATATGGGGTGTTCTGAATCCTTGTCAGGCGTGTCATAACAATGTATATCTATCTTTTTAAAAGAATTGATATCCTCTTTAACCTGTCTGTTTGGAACTGTAGAGAGTGGTATGTTTAGCTTGGCAATAGCACTCAAAAATTCACGCCACCCCTGAGGTCTCCTATGAGGGTTCACCATCTGTGGTGTTGTGACACTTTTCACCAAGTCAAATATGTGTGAACCAGGTATGACCGTACCTTTATAGACAAACTCACCCGTTTCACTCCAAGATGCTAGATCACGTGAGTTAACCATTTTTTCCAATATGTATTGGACATTCTTTTTACTTCTCGATGACACGTTTTTTAAAACCTCTTTAACTACCCGATCACCCTCGTCAGCATCGGCTACGTAGTGTGTATCTGTAGTATTGACGTTTATGGATGCTTGTGGTATCCTCAATGTTAAACTGCCGGTCTCAAGCTCACCCTGCCTCACCAATGACAAATATCTCTGCAGCAATGAGGTATACAGTTTGGCTTTTTCATGCTGGTTCAAATCAGTTCTGCTTAAAATATTTTTTATAGACGTGTCCAAATCGTTTTCAACAGTTTGCCTTAGAGGCTTCGCTGTATCATCATTCTTTAATCTATCCAACTCTCTTTGAGGTACCAAATACAATTTCTCGGCATATTCCATTGGATCTATCGCTGTCTTGAAGCGATTAGGCTGCTTATAAAAGGTACAGCAATGCTTAAGAGAGGCAGAAGAAAACCTCCCTTTTGATTGATCGTACGCCTCTTTCTATGTATACCAATCTTTTTATCAGCAATAAGCTTTATCGTCGTTTTCTTCTTTTCCAATTTTTTATATTGCGAATTTGATAGTGGTATGGTACCACGTAGTATGTTCAACGCTACTTCACACAGGGTTAGGATTAACTCATCCGACGCTGTTTGTAAAATGAGATCTCTCTGTGCTGGTTTAGCTTTAAGTAAGAGTTTCAAAAGTGGTAAGTTTCTATGGATTCTTTTAGACATTGCCGGTTTTGTGTCTCAACTTTTCTTCTGAACATAAACAGCCGGATACTCTGAAAGCAAGTCTGTTCTGAGACGACATGAATCTGGGGTTCCGGCTTTATAATCGATCAGGAGATACCCGTAGGGTTTTTCTGTTGCGTTTTTAAAACATTCCAGAAAAAACTTTGTGTTACCAGGATACATCTGTCTAGCCAAAATGGCAATCTGGTTATTGTCTCTAGGGTTTTTGAAAAGAATTAGATAATTTGTGTTTAAACTGATTGTTCTGCTAGATTTCCCCTGGAAAAATAAATTCTGAACCAGGTAGATGGCACTGAGGTTACGGTGATGCACATATTGTGTAAACACTTTTTCAACCTGTGTGTTGCTACTAGCGTCCTTCATCACATCGTCTATAATCAACAAGTTGTTTTTGGTCACAGGCAGGAGTTCGTCATCATCTAGAGCAGTGGGTATTCCTTCCACGAATTTGATGTCTCTTATTTTCAACAATTCATCATAAAGAGGTTGCCAACAGTCGTAGATGTACACAACATTCTCAATTTTATCACATATCGTATTATTAGCATTAGCAATTAACATCTTTACAAAAAATGTTTTTCCAGAGTTCGATGGACCACTAATTACGCAAGAAAATGGATGTTGCAGTCGGAAATCAAAACCTGTAACATCTCTTAACCCCATACCGGTTTTATCCATTGCCCCCCCAACCTTTTCCTCAGTAGCCGTAAGGTAATGTTGAAAAATCAGCAAGTAGCACACGTTTGTTGTACACAACTTTGAAACGTTTAACAACTGATTTGTTTTTCAGTGTGAGGCGTTTTTTATCACGCACAATGTTGTCAGTACGGGCAAGGATGTGTAGTGCGCTATCTCTGTTCACCATGTGACTGTCAACAAGGTCAATCAATGTGTCTAGTTTGATTACCTTTGAGTTTTCAGCATTCAGTGTGATTCCTTTTGCTTTCATGCATGTTTTACCACTAGCCGTGCGATACCCATACGTCTTTGGACCCCCTGAGCAAAACTCTGTGATGTAATCCCCATAGCCAATTTCATCTGTAAGATCACCTAGATATGGTCCAAGGGGTGGCTCCCAGTCACCGTCATTTGAAACAAAAATCAAACTGTCTGTGTCACTGTAAAGCAGTCTCTCACCCAATTTATCCATAATATTATACAACTCTAGGCGTGCATGTGCTGTAGTAAATGCACCAACGAACACATTTATGTCATTCGTTCGCCCACTGTTTCCATCGGCATAACGCCACTGAACCAATGCAACATCTTCCGAGACAAATGAAAAGTGTGTGACCTCATACTCATTACCAAATATGTATCTAGCAAACTGCTCAGGATCCTTTAACATATCGGTCACAGGTAGGTTCTCACGCATGGAAAAACGACCCCAAAGTGAATTAAGAAGGAGTTTGTTTATGCTTCGCATTGCCTGATTTGCACATATTCTATCAGGATTCAACCTGATACCCTCCTTCTCAAAATAGTCATCAATGTAGGCTCTCTTCTGATCCTCTGACACCACATGTGCCGGGTAGCCACTAGCTTCCTGTTTGTACTGTAAAAATGTTTTTACATACCCGGAAAACAGTGTCTCTGACCTCTGGGGAAAATGCCATACCTCGTCCACCCTAACTACCACATATCCCTTCTCTATAGCTTTCATCAGCTCAATGCTAACCCAGCAACCAGAAAGAGCCCTTTCTTCATCATTATGTCGACAGGGTGTGATCTGACACTCTTTTTCAGCACATGTTCTACAAAGAGGGAACATTAATTTACCATTACAGCGGTAGGGTAGGACAGGATGAAGCAGAGCACGTGGTGGATGAACAGTTGCTTTGACTAGCCCATAGTAATTTTCAAGAGGTCCAAAGTCTTTCAAAATAATTTGAGGGTGCCCGATTGGGTAGCTTTTCCGAGCCTGACAGAATGGGTATAAACTAGTGAAATCGACGTACCGAATTTTCTCTCCATCTTTAACCTTATGGTACAGTTTGTATGCATTTGTTCTACCACCAAACAGACTATCCCTTGGTTTGAGACGCTCAGGGTGTGTGTATGTGGACATAAACTCGATAACTAGCGGATCGCTTTGCTTCGCATTTTTCCACTCACATTCCCACATAACTTCGACTTTTAGCCCATACGTCTTGGTGAGTGTTTCTACTTTATCATTAAAGCGTCGTCTCAAAATGCCGTATGGCACGTTCGACAAAGGATGTGTGTGATTCGGATTATAACGACATGTGTGACCGTGGTGCATACAATCGTTAAATTCTAAACAAATCCTGTCACCGTCTTTTTCATAATAACCGTCAAGATAATATTTACCAATCATCATCTCACCTCCGGTTAAAGCATGGTGTACATTAACATTTCTGGTTGTCCTGACAAATTCTAACCACTCGATGGAGATGTTTGAAAACGCTTTGTGCTGTTCAATGTATGCGCTGTTATGCGTATGAGCTAGTGTGTCTCTGTCGAGAAAATGTGTCTTGTACACAGTCATACAGCAGGATGCTAGTGTGGTTTGGCTAAAGGGGTCTATTTCCGTGCATTTGATAAACTCTTCACGGTATTTTATACAAGCCTCACGTAGTAGAATGACATCGTTTCTGCCATAAGTGTACAGTTCCTTTTGAAAGTCAAAAACCTTGTTACCAACTCCATCGTACCACTCATTAAACACAGCCTTGTCTTTATCAGACATAGTGTCATAACCATAGTACACCTTGTCAGGATAAGGACCACGATAATTGTTGTTTTCACGTTTGTTAAATTTGTGTGGAAAATACCCCTTCTCAACAGTCGACAGATTTAAGGCCGCTGTTGTTTTGGCCAAACGCATCGGAATGAAAGAATAACTGTCTATGTACCGCTGCTTAAAACACCTGTCATACATGAAAATCAGTCTACACCCCATCATTGTAATTTTTAACGTAACCCCCATTTTAGAAAAATGTTCCAACAGAATGAAATTGTCAAATCCAGCGGCATTATGCGCCATCCATGTATACCCCACATACTCGGGGCGTCTAAACTTATCCAAAAGCCTGTCAATACAATCGTACCCTTCGGCTGTAAATTCATCCCCATCAAATGTAATAGCACAAACAAAGTTAGCCTTATGTTTGTCATCTTCATACCGTGTCTCAAAGTCAAAGAAAATATACTTGTTATCAAATCTTTTCGCTTTAATAGGCTGTATGTAGCAGGCGTGTTTAGCATCAGGTGACAATTCCTCATTACAATGAATACAACGGCCAGTTACACATTTGTGGGGTTTTGGGTTTTTTACATTAACATGATAACGTCTGTTACACGCCTTACAATATTTTGTGACAGCGCATGGAGCTGGTAACACACCTGTTTTACTTGTGGAAATGGGCTGTTTGTGTTTTTCGAAACAAAAATCGGATTTGCAATATCTCAGGCAATCGTTACAGTATTTTGATCTACCCCGTCTCTTGTGACATTCAACGTCATTACACACATCACAACTGAACTTACAGGAGTGATCCGAACGATTGGTATACCCAGCATGGCAAAACTGACAGACATAAGCATAGCCTAGGAATGCTTTGAGATTCACTATACCATGGTAATGACCATCGTGAAGATATAAGAACACTGTTTTAGATTGTGGCGTCTCGCTTGTCTGATATTTCTGCAAAACACCTGTGGGTGTTCTGTAGAAGACAACAATTTTAACACCCACCATGCTCTCAAACTTGGAAACATCCTTAAACCCAATTTTCTGTTGCAATGTTAAACCAACACGCTTCTGCATATCTGCGGCTATTTTCTCCAATGTGTCGTGGGGTTTATCAGGGTTCAGATAATGTGCAAGACAAATTGTGAAGCACAGATTGTTTGAAATGTTAACAGGGGTGTATAAATTTAATCTGTTCTTCTTAATAACATCATTATGTGCGATGTCATGTAACTTTCTGTATGCACCACCAAGCCTTGCCCGCGTTATAGAAACAGTGAGCTCTAGACCGTCATCAACCATGATTTGTGCGTTGCTCTGCAACACCTTTTCAATTACATCAACAAAATGTTCGACCGCATACCCATTTGCAGGACTCAGTACAGCATTCACATCGGACGTAAGACTGGACCCTCTCAATGTTATGTTAAAAACACCATCCTGCCCAGCTAGACTCCTGGAGAAGTCAACTATATCAGCGAGGGTGTTGTGTAAATATAATATAAATGAAGCCATGTCTGTAACAGGCACTCCTCTGAAATTAAGTGATCTGTGTAAAACCATGCTGTTAAAACGGGGTCTCGCAACTATCCTGTAATCACCCACTACACCACCCTCCCTTGCCAACCTTTCTATGTCCACACTGTCTAAACAGCTAACATGGGATATGACCGAGCTACCACCAGTTTGCAATACCTGTAACACATTATTGAACTCATCAATATCATTAAACAGACTATCTGAGTTTTGGGGTGAACTCTCTAAATCTAACATCATGTTAATGTCCTGTAGGCTATTGTTGAACTCTGTGATAGCATCATCCCTAGTGTTATCACACCGACGGCGTTTGGTTGGATGTAACATTGCTACTTGCTGACAATCAACAGATTACAAACCTTTTAAATTTATTTATTTTTTAAATGGTTGAAAACTGTTCTTAAAAAAAAAAAAAAAAAACTACTCGGACACACCACTCGGAATAACCTATGATAAACATCAACCACGCGTCTTTAGCGCAAGTTGATATAAAACGTTTGACAAAGATCGCCAGTCCACTTTAGACAGGCTAAAAACTTCACGGATCAACGCCGACTGTCTATTGAGTGTATTCGCCAACTTTTTATGCTCATTCACAAGCGTAACCACATCAGTCTTTAACATATGAAGATCCTGTGCTAAACTAGCCAAAGTAATACAGTTTTCACAAGGATGTTCAGACCTTTGGTGTTGTTGAGGGCCTCCGGGTAACACCTCTTCGACGATACAGTCTTGAACAGTCTCTGAAGCTCCAGCAGACACCACTTTAGCGTAGCTCTCAGAAATGGCGTTTTCCTCTTCAAACTGAGCGTTGTCCCAAGTAACAATATCCGAATCGTTCCACTTATCGACCTGATCCCATGCGAATGTTTGGTGTCCAGACGTATGATGGTCTATAATGTAGTAATAATACACAATTTTTAGAATACAGATAAATAACCAAATTATGTATCCGCCTGTATACACATACAGTGTTTGAAACAAACATTCTTACCTACAACATGGCTTTCCAAAAAAGCAGATTGCTTTGGGCGACACTCGAGATGGTTCTGTTTACGAGAGGCTTTTCCACCTCTTTTTCTCTTTTTTTCCAAAGAATATGTCGTGGGGTGTTGCGATGTTGACTCCGCTTCTGGTCTTGGAATTGCTTCTAACAGTTTTTCCAACTCTACTAAATTAACAAAACATCAGTGTTAGGTTGTTGTTGAAAAAAAAAAGAAAAAAAGAATATGACGACTTCCACACTTACCAAGAGATTTCTGTATGTTTTCGGCTTGTCCACACACCTGTGGAGTTAGTATTTCTCCAGACACTGTGTGTGTATAATAAACACAATTAGATTGCAGTGAAACCTAAACAGTAACATAATCTAGCTTGATCATATAAAATACCATTAAACAATAGAGTCTTACAAAGTTGGTCGAGTCTTCCAATCTCACAGGTTGAATTAATGTTTTCACCTATGACATAAATACACGACCTGTTAAACAAAAATTAAAGCATCAGACAGACAATCTTAAATAACCTGTAACTTACAAATGGTAAATAAATAAATAAATAAATAAATAAATAAAACTTACATAAAGTAGCAGGTTCCATTTTAGCAGCTCCTGTCTTCAGAGATTTGAACAAATAATCACTGTTGTGAGTTCTGAGTTTGGTTTTTAAAAGGGGTGTGACATACATTTCTGACAGACACACCCCCCAAGCACCAAACAATCCCCCAAGACTGCGTGGGTAATAGTTACATAACACACACACCTACACAACACTATTCTATGGTTTTTAAATAGTTAGGTGGAGACTACGACACACAGATTTCACTAGAATTTCATGAAATGTATTAAACTACAAATAAAAAACTTTTACTTCCACTTTCTACTATAAGTGCTTGCATTTAGGTGTGGAAAGCTAGAATTTAAGGGTGGAATACACAGAGAGAGGGGGTGCTCAGATGTCTCCAGACTGACTGTCACCATTGCATGAATGGGGGTTTCTAATTCATGACAAGGCAGATCCTTTGTTCTCCACAGGGCGTGATGCTAAAGCACACAGTCCTAACACCTAACACAGACGTATGTATATTGACCGCCATTTGTAATATACATAAACGGTAACACACACACACACACACACACACACACACACACACATACAGTAACACACAGTTTATTT
>JBBPCY010030023.1:0-14219 GCA_037974405.1 Brachyalestes nurse | reverse complement strand
TACGTGTTGGTATTTGTAGCTTTACATTTTCCTTCAAAACTTGATTTGTCACGGTTCCCAGAACAATTGAATCATGGGAAATATTCGGTCCTCCAGAACGCCAACCAAACACCATGTAAATGCAGTACCAGCGTTTTCTTCGCATTTGTCAGGATTTCAGCAGAAATTGATGCCAAGAAAGCGTTGCATGTAGCGTTTTGACACCCACCCGAACGCGCAGCCGACCGAGCGCCGGGGCTGAGCGGCCGTGTGAACACTGTGATTTACTCCAATGAGCAGAAAAACGGTCGGCACTCAGTCCGCGCTCACCTGGCGCCACAAACGCCAGAAAAACGCCTGATTCAGACGCCCGTGTGAACGAGGCCAAAAGGTTCTAGACCAATAAAGCCATATGTTCAAGACAAATGTGTTTCCAGTGAAACACTGTTGCTATGTTTCTCATTGCAGTGACAGTACGTGACCACAGCCATGTGAACATGTATGAGCAGTCATCATACTATCACACTCTCACACATTCACATTCATTAAAGTTTGATTTGCCTGTGTCTTGGTATGGTGAATAAGCACAACAAAAGAACCATTTAGTGGCTTTTATTTATTTATTTATTCAGGCCCCTAAATATATATATTGATACATTTATTTATTTAAGACCAGCGCACACCAACCATACATTCTGCAACAAACAACAGCATCCTAGTGTTTCCAGAAGGAGGCAAATTAATTTCTTTTTGTTTCGGTTGGTTGGTGTTTGCTTGGCCAGTGTACGTTTGTGGGGGGCTAAGCTTTGTTATTTCACTGAATATAGGTTTATGGACTATGAGCATATGAAGTTTTGCTTTAATTGATTCTGATTGGTTGCATTGTCCATCTAAGAACATGCAAACAGCAGCAGAGTCCTTGAGGATTCTTGAAAATCCTTCAAATTTGGAAATTCATTTAGAGAAGTGTTTCAAACAGAAAGTAAAATCAGCTTAACCAGTGGCAAATCTGCATCTCACATTAACAGAAGCCAGAAGTGTTTGAGTTTCTTACTAAATTCAGCTCTTTCCGACCATTCTGAGAGTTTAAAAACCCAAAGCGAGGTCCGTACTCTTGCATTTTCCCTCTAGTAAAAGTAGCCTTTCCACCTGAATGACTGAGCTAAATCCTTTGAAGGAGCAGTAATTAATGTGTGTCATACTGTTTTAATTTCTGCCATTGCTTCCTCCCTTTGCTACGGTATCATTCAATTACAAGTGTTATCAGCTTGAACACCATGCATAGTGGTTGCCTGAGCTGTCCAGCCGGCCCCTATTAACATACATTTAAAAAATAATCAATCACGTGAATCTGTGCTATGAAAAACGAATGTCAGAACAGTGAGGAAAACTCGTATTGAACCTGCATGAATGGCTGGGATTTGTTTGCAAGGTCTAATGTAATTTCTAAATGATTCCCCTGGGGAGAAGGGTTTGAAGGATTAAGGAGATGATAAAGAATGTTGAGGTTTATATTGCATGTCACAATATTTGAATAATGTCTTTGGCAGGATGGTTACCTTTACATAACATTATCAGGCCCATACATGCAATTTTTTAAGCAAACAGGGTAAAACCCTCTTGTACCTAAAGAACACTGTTAGATGAAAATAACTCATGGGCTCTTCTGTTGGGGAATAACTGGACCCTGGTTCTGCCCTTTTATAGCCACATGCACACCTACAGCTTAATTCCTAGATTTATTAGCTCCTACATACACTATATGGACAAAAGTATTGGGACACACCTGTTTTTAAGGGTTTGGGCTATACCCCGTACTTCCAGTGAAGACAATATTAGGGGAAGAACCTTTTCTATTCCAGCCTGGCTAACTCTCCTGCAGAGGGTCCTGACCTCAACATCTTTGGGATGAACTGGAACAAAAATGGCAAGCCAGGCCTTCTTGGTGCTTCACCTTATAAATGCTCAACAGAATAAATGGGCACAAATTACCACAGAAACTCTAAAATCTTGTGGAAAGCCTGCTGATGTGGGGACCAACTCTATATTAAAGTCCATATGTATTTGAATGTAATGTCATTAAAGTCCCTCTTGGTAATGGTCAGGTGTCTTGATATTTTGTCCATGTAGTGAATGTGTTGCGTTTTGCATGGCTTTTTGTGAGGTCTTGCAATTGCAATGGTGCACCTTTGAGCCTTTTCTTGATGTTTCCTTTGCTCTTCTTTGTGTTTCAATTTTGTGACCCTTGCTCTGTTTTGACTGGTTTTGAATCATGCCTGTGCCTGCACTGGTGTTGCTTGTCTGTGTTTTGACCTCTGCCAGTGAGGACAACGACTGCCCAAAATAAAACTACTCTGGACTTATCTTGCCTCAACCTTCAATATTGCTGCCAAACCACAGAAGAGCCTTCAGGGTCTTTCAGCAGAAGGTTTTAACAGAAACATGAAATTTACTTTTAGATTTGTCCAATATTGCTTTACTTTTCAGTATTACTAAGGGAAAAAATTTTGTAAAGCTCTCTAAATATCTGTTTCCATTTAACAAAGGTGAACTGAACTGAAATGCTTTCATTCATGTAACTGTAATGGAACAACTTCAATGGACCACATATCTCAATGCCTCCTTTAAAAAAAATTATAACTGAAAAATGGATCAAATGTATTTTCTGCATTTATGATACCATTTGGAGAACAGATTTTAAATGTGCTGATACATCAATTTTTAAACTTTGTACTTGTTCTGCCTATTTGTTGAAATTATACATTCAGTATAGCCTTATTTGGTGTCAATTTGTCTTACATAAGTTTCAGTTTTACATATTTGCAACATTGCCATTATTCTAAGGTAATGGGTTTTTGATCAGATATTGCTCATTGCTAATTGGTGTAGAGCTTTATGCTCTTTGGAGGACATTTAATTGCAAATTCCTGCCTTGTTCCAATATTGTATGATTGATCTTAAAGCTTATAGAGACCATCTGATTTTGCTTTTAATTTTTGCCCAGATGGAAGCCAACCTGACTGATGTAGTGAAATCAGACGTTTGGTCCTTTATACTGATAGACGTATTATATTAACACAAATACAACATTATATAGATACACATATTTTCATCATTTGAATAGTTCATAAAGATTTATTTTATAGATTTTTACATTTCTTTTTTACATTTCTATCATTTCTATCTATACATTTCTATCATTTATTCATTGTAACCACTTAGCCCTTACTAGGGTCATGGATACCCGAAGCCTATCCCAGAGTCAGGGACTCACCCTGGGCATTCCCTCACACACTCATACCAACAGTCAATTTACAATCCCTCATTCACCTGACATGCGTGATTTTGGACTGTGGGAGAAACCGGAGACCCTGGAGGAAACCCACACCACCACGAGGAGAACATGTAAACTCCACACACTCAAGACCAGAAGCCAGATTTGACCCCCCAACCCTGGAGGTGTGAGTCAACAGCGTTACCCACTGCATCACTATAGGGCCTAAATTTCTATTATCTTTTATTTTTTTACATTTTCCAAATTAATTGTTAATAAACGGAGTCTGTCTTAATTGGAAATATCTAAAGACCATCATACAGAAATACTTAAATGTCTGCACTGCAGATGCTGTTGGTGGAAACCTACATTTGAAGAAACCGACTACCACGCATTAATTATACAAACAATTGGAATGTAAATGTCATGCGACATTATGCAACCAAACACTACCCAAGTTATAAAACAAACATCAAAAAAGGTGAGTTCTCTCTGATTCTCCTCACCCTCTTCTTTCTTTGTTGTTCAGTTGTTCAGGCCAGAAGGAGAGTCCAAGGTCAGTGTTGCTGAGGTTCTGCGCATAATCAGTTCAGCAGGTGTATTAAACTGATTATCCTCCTGGGATCCATGGGTTGTCTAAACAATTCATGAACTCACCTAATTTCAGTCAGGACTCTGTGTTGCGAGGCGGCTGCTGCCGACAGATTATGGTAATGGACACGGAGGAGTGCCCCACACTGAGAGAGATGAATTTTAAAAACGGTTCAAATGGAGTGAAGGGTATGTTCATAAAAGTACGCTGCTATGTGTATCAATGCAATGAGCACTGGCACTTACTGAACTAGGCGCTGTAAAGTAGCAATAAGCTACTTTAAAGCATGTTTTGGCTGTTTCATTTAAAGGGATCATATCTTTCTATTTTGTCCCCTGAAAACCACTCATGACCTTTATGTGGTAATATGCAACACCCATAATTAATTTTACATGTAACTTTTGTTTCTGAAATATGAAAGTGACCTCTGTTTTGTTTGGTTTCCCTCTATTGTGCCTTATTCAAAAAGCAGTCAAGGCTCAAACACTGTGTAACTTGTGTAGGTGGGAAGCCTTTACGCTCTTAAAAAAGTATCTCTCTCTCTCTCACACACACACACACACACACACACACACACACCACTAGTTTCTATGACATAACAAAAACAATTATTTTGGAACAGACTATGGATTGAGGAGTGCATAGTATATATAAAAGTTGAATATATTTTTCTTGATATTTGGCTTTGGAATAGTTTATTTTGTTATATTCTTTGTTATCCATTATTATTTTCATTCACTCGTTCATTCATTTATTGTCTGAGCCACTTATTTCACAGGGCCAATTATAATTTGCAATTTACCAGTTTAAGAAACTGCCATTACTAGCCATGTACTGAATGTGGCTTAGAGGTATTAAAATAAAACAGTTTAATCTTAAGGCTAGAGTTGAAGTGCCCCTTAAAATGCAGGCTTATTCAGTTGATAGTTCAATAGTTTCTTTCTCTATTAGCTATATAGTTTCTCTTTTTTAAATTCATTATAGAAATGATCCAAAATGACATTAAAATTCTGATCTCACATTAAATGTTAAGAATTTTCTCGAACTTATAAAGTAACCAGATATTTGAGGTTTCATGATGTATTTCATAAAACTCACTGGGTAATGATCAATACATTGTAATCTAAACCCTTCAAAAAAGAGGTTATCAAAGGTCCCTTAAGAAAGGGAATAATTATAAATCGAACTGTGACATCTGAATTCTTAAATGGTTTTTTGAATGGTTCCTTATAATTCCTCTCCAAATAACTGCTCTATATAGCACCAAAATGAGCTCCACTGTTGTTACTAGTCAGTTTTAGTACTACATCAAATCATTTGCTCTAAGGGTTTTTTCTTCTACTTTTCCAAAACTGGTGAAGAAAAATGTATGCACACTACATTGCTGTGGAGCTTACACCTGCCATATCATGAGTCAAATCTCTTGACATTCCCTCAAAGCTCTCTGGATCCACTGAGTTTGACTACTAGCAACAGGCAGTAGCCTCAGGCAGTAAAAAGTGTGAAATGTAGAGCAACACTTCTCCACATTGGTATTAAGAGTGTCTTCAGGTTATCTACAGTATTATAGTTATGGGATGATTAAATAAGGGATTATGCAAAATAGAGTAGACTATCTAAGCTCTACATGCTATATATAACTTGATTTGCATTAATATTCATTTAGGATGTTTTGAAGCAAATACGTACAGTAAAGGGTTTATTTTTTTGTGCACTATATGGACAAAAGTATTGGGATGCCTGACCCTTACACCAACAGGGACTTTAAGGAAATTTGATTCAAATACATAGACTTTAATATGGAGTTGGTCTCCCTTTGCAGTTATAACACCTTCCACTCTTCTTGGAAGACTTTCCACAAGATTTTGGAGTTTCTGTGGGAGTTTGTGCCCATTCATTCTGTAGAGTGTTTATGAGGTCAGGAGCTGATGTTGGATGAGAAGGTCTGGATCACAATCTCCGTTCCAGTTCATCCCAAAGGTGTTGGATGAGGTTGAGGTCAGGACTCTGTGTGGTCAGTCAAGTTCTTCCACACTGAACTCCTCCAGCCATGTATTTATGGAGCTGCTTTGTGTACTGGGACACAGTCATGCTGGAATAGAAAAGGTTCTTCCACAAACTCTGTCCACAAAGTTGGAAGCATGGAGTTGTCCAGAAAGTGCTGAAGCATTAAAACTGCCTTTCACTAGAAGTAAGGGGCCTAGCCCAAACCCTGTATTAAGTGGCATGTCCCAAGACTTTTGTCCACATAGTGTACATTTTATTTCTATCAGCAAGTTCTAACTCTTGCTAAGATTCTAAGATTCTTTATTATGTTCACTTTGCTAAACCTGGACTCATAAAGCTTCCACCTGGGTAGCATTTGATTTAAACAAAAAATAGAAAACAGAACAGACTAAATCTGACTTGAGTGAACATAGAGGCCCCTAAAGACCATAAATCACAAATCTGACCAGGTTGCTTTAACTTCTCAGATCTGGATTCTAGTGCTGTGGTTATAAGATGCAGTTACTTTCTTTGCCTTGGGTTGCTGGTGGCCTCTCGCCCCCCACTGTCACCCACCCTGTGTGGTGTGGTGGCCAAGTTTACGGCGTTTATTTGCTTAATTAACTTGCTGTGTGGCCGCTGGCTCCGTCAGCTCTGTGTCACTGTCCTGAGAGCAGATGCACCCAGACTCACATACAGCTGCTGTTTGTACTGAGAGGCGCTGATGGAGGCGCTGCCTCATGATGTTGCACTGGTTAAAACAGACAGAGGCACTCAGGTCACAGAGTTTTTCTCTGTCTTTCTTTTTCTCTCTCTCTTTCTTTCTCTCTCTCTTTCTGTCTCTCTCCCGCCCTCTCTCTCATTTTCTTTTTCTCGCTCTCTTTCTGTCTCTCCCTCTCTGTCTCGCGCTCTCTCATTTTCTTTCTCTCTCTCTTTCTCTCTCTCTCTGTATCACCCTCTCTCATTTTCTTTTTCTCGCTCTCTTTCTCTCTCTCTCCCTCTCTGTTTCGCCCTCTCATTTTCTTTCTCTCTCTCTGTCTCTATCTCTCTCGCCTTCTCTTTTCTTTCCCTCCTACTCCTACAGTTTCTCTCTCTTTTTCTGCCTTTATCTCGTTGTCTCTCTTTATTTTTCTTGCATTTGTTTTGTCTCTGTTTATCTCTGTTTTTAGCAGTTTCTGTCTCTTATTTTCTTTTCGGTCTTACTCCTGCTGTTTCTGTCTTTCTTTCTTTTTTCCTTTCTCTCTCGCTCTGTCTCTTTCTTTTTCTTGTGCTTTTCTCTCTCTTTTACTTTGTCTCTCTCTCTACTCTAGTTTTCGCTCTCATTTTCTTTCCTACTCCTGCTGTCTCTCATTTTTTTGTCTCTCTTTTACTGCTTTTTCTCTCTATCCCCTCTTTTATCATCTCTGTCTTTCTCACTCTGTATTTATCCCTTCTTTGTCACTCTAGTGTTCATTCTACACACTTACTGTGGCCTCTAATGATGTGTTCCAGGTGTGTGTGTGTATGTGTGTGTGTGTTTAAAACTGTTGAACAGCTGGTGTTGAGTCAGTCAGCTGCTCTTTTGCAGTGTTCAGGTGTTGACAAACAGGCGAATTTGGCAGCTGTGTCGGTCTTCTCATGTGGGTGCTGCGGGCCCCGTTAAACACACACACACACACACCCCTCACTCGTCCCTCTTCCTGACAGGCCTGAATCAGAGACACAGGCCTTGAGGTAATGGCGTCTGCCCCCTATAAAGAGGCCTGAGCATTTTTTAGGATCCCACTCCTGATGTAATGTTTCAGTGACTGTAATGCCTGGTTTTCCTGGTAATCAGGTCCGTTTGATGTCCACATATCCGGCCTTTTGTACGGATGAGACTGGATGGAGTCAATTCAGCTTCAGTTCAAGCTTATTAGAATAATTGTCCTTGAGAAAAATGATTCACCCCAAAACTGACCAAGGCCAACAGCGATTGCAGGCTGGTGGAAACCATTTGATTTATTAGGACTCTAGAGGTATGATTGTTGTTTACTGTCCTGTTTTATTTGACATAAATACTAGTGATAAAAATGCTTGGCTGAAACAGAAATCGGGATAAACACAGAAACCAAAAAAAACCCCAGAAAATTAAATAAAACCACAGAACCTGATTATATAAATTCTTCTTAGCAGCTAAAAGTGCAATTTTTGGTCTTTTTGACCAAAACATTTCAGCTCGTCCCTAAAACCAGAAGAAGTCACATTAGGAATTACGTTTGTATTTCTTTTTATCCTTTATTGACAAGTTGGAGTCCGCACAAAACATTAGTACCTTATTTCAGTATCAAAAAATGTCATAAACATGACAAATGCATACAGTAACCGCATAGATACAACAATAACAATCAAAACTGAACCTTTGGCATCTGCATTTTTCCCACTTATTAATAATTAATATCAAATAATTTTATTTTATGGATTATTTGATTGATATAGGCTTTCTATCATTAAAAAAAGAGGATTTTGATTAAATACTCCAATAAACACAATAGTTGTCAGAGGCCAGAGTCTGTGTTGTGTTGTTGCATGATTTTTACCCATTGTTGTGCTCTGTTTTAGCTGAGGTTGCTGGTGTGAAGTCATTGTCAGTCATAGCAATGTGGTTTTAGCACTATGTGACCTCTGTCAGACAGAAGGCTTGGCGTTAGGGGCTGTCAGATGATGGGCTGGTGCTGGAATGTCACCTACCTTTTCCATGATTGACAACTTCTGTCCCAAACCCAGGGCCCATCTGTCTCGGGAAATGTCAACAAGTTCTTGAATTATTAAAAGGTGGACATGGGCTTGCCGGCACACTCTTATTAAAGACAAGAGTCGATGTAAAATTCATGAACGAGGAGACGTTGCGCTCTCAGGAGAGACTGACAGTGAGAGGAGACATGTGATACAAAGCTGTCGGCTGGTTCGCGGCGACACTGAAGAAACAGCAGTTATTCTCTTTTTAAAAACATTTTACCAATTTTTCTCTTTTGTTTAGTCATCGCCTATCACACAATGTTAAAATCTGTCAGAGTGAAGGCTAGCAAGAGCTTCCTCTGAGGCATGTGTAGCCCCACTGCATAATTTTAAAGTGCTGCTAAGACAATGTCACTGAAGAGATTGGCCAGACAGATAGAATGTGCTTGGAGGAGAAAGCTAAACGCCAATTCTGTTATGTTCGACAGACGCCCACACAGCCTCAGATGAACATAGATTTGGGTTAAAGTATTAGAATGCTTTATATAATAGCACTTACAGTTACTTAAATTAAATAGCACGGCAGGTATGCAGAAAAGTAACATGTCAGAAAATGGTGCATCTTCAAGTTATTTACTAATTAGGAGTGTCTAGATATACACTATATGGACGAAAGTACTGGGACACCTGACTTAGAAAGTGAAAGTGACCATTCTGTCATGCATGAACACACCACAGCACACAGTGTGAACAGTACGAAATTCTTCCTCTATATTTAATCCATTCATCAAGAGAAGCAGCAGACAGACAAGAACACTGTGCCTGGGGAGCAGTGTGTGGGTACAGTACCTTGCTCAGGGTAACTCAGAGGTGCTTAGCAGTCTTGGGAATTGAACCCATGACCTCCTGGTCGCAGGGCGAACGCCCTAACCACTAGAATACCAGCTGCCCCAACAAGGACTTTAATGACACTGCATTCAAATACATAGACTTTAATATGGAGTTGGTCCCCCTTTGCAGCTAGAACAGCTTCCATTTTTCTTGGATGGCTTTCCACAAGATTTTGGAGTTTCTGTGGGAATTTGTGCCCATTCATTCTGTAGAGCGTTTATGAGGTCAAGCACTGATGTTGGACGGGAAGGCCTGTCTCTGTTCCAGTTCATCTCAAAGGTGTTGGATGGGGTTCCACACCCAACTCTTCCAGCCATGCCTTTATGGAGCTTGCTTTGTGCACTGGGACACAGTCATGCTGAATAGAAAAGGTTCTTCCCCACAAAGTTGGAAGCATGGTGGAGTCCAAAATGTCTTGATATACTGAAACATTAAGTTTCCTCTTCACTAGAAGTAAGGAGCTTAGCCCAAACCCTGAAAAACAGGTGTGCCCAATGCTTTTGTCCACGCTATCTTGAAACCAGAAGCCCAAGCGTTTAGGTGTAACAGTATATCATGCCATGACAGAAGGCAAAAACACTAGCAAATCGATTTAAGATTCCTTGACATCATAACACAATTTCGGGCAAGTGTTTGTTCATCCTGATTGATGGAGTACAAGCTTCCATTACTTAGTCACATTAATCACATTAGCCTTATACCTCCAGTACAGAAGAAGCAAAAAACATATCTTAGCAGACTGACTATATTTAGGGTCAGCA
Source organism: Brachyalestes nurse (assembly GCA_037974405.1). Classification (NCBI taxonomy): domain Eukaryota; kingdom Metazoa; phylum Chordata; class Actinopteri; order Characiformes; family Alestidae; genus Brachyalestes; species Brachyalestes nurse. The sequence goes on along the minus strand of JBBPCY010030023.1, from coordinate 4,039 downwards.
GGGAAAATAGTATAGGTTAGATTAGCAAGAACTATTGCTTTGGTGTTTTTTTTTAACTAACTGGGATCACTGACCTTTATTGTATACAGAGCTGTTTCTTTATGTGTTTTCCACTGGGCAGATGACTAAAGTAATAGAGAAAGGAATCTTTTACCTTCTTTTCTTTTCATTCTTCCTCAGACATTTCTGTTAAGTAGATTATTTCTGCTAACACATGTTTTGCGCACCTGGAATCTGTGTTCCAACCTCATATCTTTTTAGTTGCTATTTCTTTGTCTCGGTTTGTGTCTACCTCCTGCGCCTGGCAATGCTCCCAGACTCAGAATTAAGTGTTCTCCATGCCTCATGCACGCACTTAGCCAAAATGTGCAGCAGCATGTAGAAAATGTGAGTGTGTGTTTGTGAGAGAGAATGAAAGGACTGACTGCCAGAAACAGTCTGTTTCAGAAAGTGGGTTAATTGGTGGCAGGAGTGAAGGACACAGCCTGAGATAGAGAACACCAGTACCATACAGTTCTGTGTAGCCTTGGGTAGTCAAGCTTTTGGAAAATGAAACAATGCCTGAATTAAGTGTGAGCAGTAGAATTTCAGGTAGGTGTTCCTGGTATTTAGTAGTATTTATTTAGTGTCCAAAAAATGGTCCAACGGAAGGACAACCAGTGAACCGGCAACAGGTTCATGGGTACCCAAGACTAATTGATGCATGTAGAGATTGAAAACTGGCCTGTTTGGTTCGATCCCACAGGAGAGCCGCTGTAGCACAAATTATTAATAATGTTAATGCTAGCCATGATAGAAAGGTCAGAACACACAGTGTATCGCAGCTGCAGACCGGTCAGAGCACCCATGCCGACTCCTGTCCAAAAAGGCCCTACAAAGGGCATGTTGGGATTAGAACTGGACCATGGAGCAACGGACGTATGATTAATCACATTTTCTTTAACGTCATGTGGACGCCTGGGTGGGAATTGCTTACCTAGGGAAGAGAGACAAGTCTTTTAAGAGTGTTCAGTGGAGAACGCAGAAAACACTGTTGAAGAAAGCACAGCTAATGGACCTAATGTTCTCTCTCTTAACATCTGCCAACTATTACTCCAACCACTCCAGCCTCCTTTGTGCTAGAGCAAACATACAGAGGAAGAGAGAGAGAAAGAGAGAGAGAGAGAGAGAGAGAGAGAGAGAGAGAGAAAATCAAAAAGGAAAGCAGACACAGAGAAATGAAATGATAAGGCAGAACAGAATAACAGAATATGAAACTACTAATGCTATTAAATGAATTAGCAGGGAATAATAAAGGAGGGATGTCAGAAGAATTCCAGACAAGAGCTTCTTTCTTTCGTCTCTCCCTGAAATCTCCAGTTTTACACTGTGAGACAAGACTAAGGTCTCTGGCCCATCCGTTCTTTCTCCAGATTTACACTACTGATTCATTTCTGTGTCTCTTCAGCTCTTCTTCTTTATTTTCAGACACTGGAGTCTTTCACCTATTCTTCTTCCTCTCCACCATTGTCTCATTCAGTTGGAAAGCTTATTTGAGATTCGGTCCAGTGAGAATGGGTTGTACAGCAATAATAATAATAATAATAACCATAATCAGGTCTTATTGTAAAGGACATTCCGTTCACACCACCTAAAAAGAAAAAATGGACGAGGAGAGCGCTTGGGTGAGGAATAGACTCTTTGTGCTATTGTCCTTCCTACAATGAATGAATATTCATGTTTCTATTGTGGTCAGAGGGACTGTTTCTCTGCTGATATGAGAAACTCAGACTCTTTAAGCCTAATAGACTAAGCATTAAATTTACTGCTATTGCTTGAAAAAATACAGGCATCCCTGGCCTTAAATGGACATTTATTCCAACAGAACGGCTGTAACATCACAGCTGTTTATTACTGTGTAAACATTGTTCAAGTTTGCTCCCAAATTCACACATTCCATACATGGAATCTAACCTTCAGAAACGTTTAACTCACAACTACAAAACCATGTACATATGACCACCTTCATCCTGATGTTTCAGACGTCTGAAACAAGTGACTGAAGGTTATGTTTATCCAACATGCATAACATTTCTATATGTTTTTCCAGACTGTTTTTTTTTAAAGAAACACGACACAGGGCAGCCAAGAAGAACAGGGACATTTACACAGCATAAAGGCATAGCAACAAATAACGCCTTCTTTACATTTGTTAAATTTAAAGGAATAAAACGAAGCTGTAAACTGGTCATAGAAAAATTATTCATGACTACTTCTGAGACATAAGTGCACACAAATGTAAATGCCTGTGAAAAAATGAAAAAAAACATATTGAATGTGGGCCCTTGAAAAAGGCAAGCTGGTTCGAATTTCAAGGGTTACTTGTGTGTGTGTGTGTGTGTGTGTGTGTGTGTGTGACTTCTGAGCCTTTTCTGTGTTAGGCTAATCTGAAACATGTGTGTGCAGTTGAGCTTATCTCCATGAGCAACAAACAAGAGACTTCATGATTGCGGCCCTATTTATGCTGTTCTCAAACCCGGCTCTTATGAGAAACACAGCTGGAATCAGACCTGAAAGACAGGAAGAAAAAGTAGACACTTTTTTCAGGCATCAAGTCATGTAGGTTAATTGTCCTTTTACTGTATACACAGCACACAGTGAAATGAAACACTGCTCCTCCAGGACCAAAACAACACAAGACTACACAAGTGAGGACAGGAATGCGTAGAAAAAAGAACTGAGAGTGAATACAGTAATAAGTCAGGTACTGTATTATAGCAGCAAGTTCATTGCGTGCAAAAATATGAGGATTTATGAGGTAAACAATAACAATAGTAAATTACATTCATCAGTAACATCACAAAAATACCAACCTAACAGTGTATAAATAGGTGAATAGGATGGCGATAGTTTGTTTGAGGGGCAGTTTGTAGTATGTGGGGGGTGTGTTTGTGGTACAGTTTTGATTTAGCTTTGGCTTAGAAGTCTGGGGGAAGAAACTGACTGGAGAATGGTGAAGAATGTGGGGAGGGGGGTAAGTGGGGTCATCCACAATGCTGGTGGCTTTGTGATGCAGCCAGTGGTGTAAATGTCTGTGACAGAGGGGACAGAGACCCTGATGATCATTTCAGCTGTCCTCACTAACTCCTGTAGGGTCTTTTCAGTTCCCACACCAGGCTGTGATGCAGTTGCTCAAGTTGCTTCTTATAGTTTCTCTGTAAAATGGGGTAAAGATTAGGGGCTCACCTCTAGGAAGCAGAGACATTGCTGGGTTTTTTTTTAGCAGTGAAGCTTGTGTTTAGGGTCCCTTATGATGTGAACAACAAGAAACTTTATCATTTTAACCAGGAAATGATATTTGTGCCTGTTTGGAAGGGCTTGTTGTGGTCTATACACTTCCTTTACTTGTTAGCAACATTAGCCCAACAGAGAGAGTTCTGTAAAATATTATATTGTTTTGCTTACAAATTTCTTTCATCTCAGATCTCAAGTGAGCAGGTATATGTTCTAATTTCTTCATGTAAAATAAAGGTAGTTGTTATTGGTGCCTGTTTCATGTTTCTGAATTGTATTTGCTGTGAGGGAGTGTCTCGCTCGCATTCTACAGCGGTTTCTGGCCTGTGGTCTTCTCTTTTACTCTCTTATCCTGTCCCTGTAGGCCAGTGCCAGCTGTCCTAATACAAGCCTGTCACGTCCTGGGTCACTGGGTCTGTGGACAGTGTGAACTGACCCTGTGTGTGGTGGTGGGGGTGTTCCACAGCTGCAACAGCTGATTGCTGTAGTAAATCAGACTCGCACACATTCAGTGAAAATCAGCAACTTCTTCAGATCACACACACACACACACACACACACACACACACACACACACACACACACACAGACCCCAGAACATCCTTCCACAGCCCCTAACACTCAACTGACCTGGCTAGGAATGTGAGGAATGCACTGTCTACTCTTTTATTCTGGGTCAGAGCTCACTCTGTGTGTGTGTGTGTGTGTGTGTATGTGTGTGTGTGTGTGTGTGTGTGTGTGTGTGTGTGTGTGTGTATGTGTGTGT
>JBBPCY010030012.1:0-14219 GCA_037974405.1 Brachyalestes nurse | reverse complement strand
CTAGATTAATCTAGATTAACTCCAAGATTACAGTGAGATTAATCTAGATTTAAAAAAATAATCTATGCCCACCACTAGTCTCTATATTGTATTAAAGTTTTGCACACTTGACAGTAAATGATCCACTGACTGTACAGTCACGGCTAATCTGGGGACTGCGGTACAGGTTAGGTGTAAAATGTACTAACATAAAAAGGTACATGTGGTTGTGTTGCCTAGGTTGCTAGCAGGACTTTGGGAATCCCAATTACAAAGATCCACATCACTGAGACCAGCACTAACACAGTTCCAAACACAAGCCCCACTGCTGCTTCTGCTTCTTCAGACCTCAATGGCATGGCTGTCTATGTAAGATCCACTCAGCTGATACTTAGTTAAATGTTGTTTTCTTTCAGACTGTCATTTATATGAAATATTAACCCAGGATAAAGCATGCTTATTAAATCTTAAGGCATAGTTATAGTTGTAGCAGAGTAAATGGCAGTCTTGGCCTTAACATTCCAGACTGGTACAGAATTCCATTGAATAGGATAACACTTTCTATTCTACAGTCAATGCCCTAGACTTTTCGATTATCGGCATGATGTACATGTGATGAAGTGAACATCTCATAGGTCATGGTCAGATGCCTGTAAAATTTCAGGATTTTACTTTATTTCTCATGAAACAAATGTACAAATCATTACATAACATTATTTCATATGTGAGTTTGGTGAAAGATCCTTTAAAAAATAAATTGTTCTGAGACAGATCAACCCCTTTGACTGTATATACCAAACAGTCACAACATTAAAACTACCCATAGTGAAAAATGTTTTAAAACAAAAAGGTTTTATACGAATGTCTAGAGCAGTTTGAATGCATAAAATCATCCAATATTTTTCAGAATGCATGCCAAACATTGCTGCAGAGACTGGAGCCATACAAAGCCAAAAACCCAAAGGGGAGCTGGGATGACTGGGTATGTTGATTCTGATATGTTTTACTATATTTATTTCTATATACTTACATTCATTTCATTTTTTTCACAAAATATGATCTTCACAAGATATGAGCATTTCTTGGTTAAATTTCTTAGATAAAACTGGATAAAGTACTCCAGTTGAAGTGTATGTCTGTTTTACACTGAAATAGCAGGAGAATAAATCACTTTTGACTTTTTCAATTCAGTTGAATTTGCTATATCAGCCAGTCATGCTGTGGAACAAGTGCAATCTGTATAGTATGTTTATTTCAGTTTCTGATTTATGTGGTTTCATCTTGGACAGGTGAAAGCAGCTTACTTTGACAGGGTGAACTTATCAGCTAATGGGTTTTACAGGTATGTGAAAGCTTACTGAGACTCTTGATGGTTGCATGAATCAGAAGTTTTATTTCTTAATTTTGGTTTGTATATCTGTTTTGTAGGACGCCAGATCTTGGCTATGACTTTGAAACAAATTCAGGGCGTCCATTTAACTACTTCAGTTATGGGACAGCTGTTTCAGAGGTGGAGATAGACTGCCTGACTGGTAGTCACAAGGTAACAAGAACCGTAATTAGTAATGTGCGATATGATTGCTTAGAATTTGGTATTAGTATTACTGCTGAATACTTGATTTACATTGTATGATTGATTAATATACTTATTACCTACCTATCACTGTAATCTAATTCATGTACTAGTAGTTGGTGCATGGTGATAACTAGCATTTTTGGATGAAATATTTGCTAAACTAATATTTGCTAAACTAATTGCTGCACATAATGTCTGATATTTTTATATTATTGTGGGCATAATCTCTCCCTTAGAACCTACATTCCTCAATTGTCATGGATGTGGGCAAAAGTCTAAACCCAGCATTGGACATTGGTCAGGTATGTATTAATTTCAGTGACCAGGGTGACCCTCCAATCATGATTTTCATTTTGACCCAAGTGCAGATATTGTGAAAACAGTGCGAATTTACCTCGAACAAGAACAAAGACCCGCGGCATGAGCCTACGGTGAGCGGCAAAAACAAAATGACAGTGTGGGCCGAATGAGTTACTGCTGTGGAATGTAAAGGGCGCCTCACTTGCTGCATTTCCCGAAAAGGGTCGAACTACTGCACTTCCTAAAAAGGGGCAGACTGATGGACCCAGACTATGCAAAACTGAAGTGTTGCCCAAAGAAAAGTTCATCTTTATAAAATGCATTTTAAAAATCAGAAATAGGGGCAAAACATAGGAGACCAGATTAGCCCAGAGGGCGTAAGCCCCTAAGGACAAAATCTGACACCGAAAGAATGTCACAGACTGCAGACAAAGAATGCTCCAGGAGAACTGAAGGGGAGTTGAAAGATAAGGTTTCTTTATTCTTGAAACTGAGGATTCAGCAACCGGAAGCCAAATAACACAAAAGATAAAGTTCAAATACGCAAAACGTCAGGGTAAGATTTCTTCAAAGTCCGTCCCGCACTGCTGGGAAACAGTAGAGTCTTGTCCAACTCTCCCCTTCTCTCTGCATTAATTCAACTGCACTTTGGAGGCTTATACCTGTGGACACAGGGAAGAGGAAGTGTGGAAACACACACAGTCAATACGCATACGCACTTGCCCCAGCTCTCATGACCCGGTGTCTCGATAAGTTTCCTATGGTTCAGGAATTCGACCCTGAACTCTCTTGGGTGACCACACACCGATTCTGTGGCTTGGCTGGCTTATGAACCCCCCCCACTCACTCACAACCAATCACACAACGCAGACTATCATTGGTAAGTTAACCACACACACAAGACAGGCGAACCTGTCATACACACTAATCACCCCTCACCCTTCTCTGTGCCCAGAGCAGGCTTCACCTAATACTCAGGTGACTGGCTCCTCTGAAGGCGTGGCTGGACCAAGCCCGGTGTGACAAAGAACAATATAAAATATGAAGTCATAAACTAATAGCAATGCTGCAGAAGAATATTGTGGTTAGGAGTTGTTCTCTATACTGAGTCCGTTATTGTATGTAATAGAGAAAAGTATTAGATAAGTAATATTGTCATAAGTAGTGATATTGCACATGGTAAGAGTATTACATTCAATAATAAGATATAATAAGATTGCACATAAAGATAAGTATTTAAACCCAAGCAGCAGGATTGTGTGCAGATTATGGAATGTGTGACAGAAGGAGTTATTGAGTCTGATGGGTGGGGAGGAGCAAGGTCTTTATGCCTCTAAAGACATCCCTGGTGCTGTTCTGCTGTAGCTTTTGCTCCTTTACCAAATTACTGGCTTGTCTGAGTGAATGACGAACCACATCACACAAAAACTTTACAATCTGGGTGCTTGCGCCAGTCCTGGGTCTCCCTCTAGTGGCCAGCATGGGTCCCCTTAGAAGTGACCTATTCTACTGACAGTTATCCCTGATTTATTTGAGTCAATTTGCCATCTGTGTGTAGGTGGAGGGGGCGTTCATTCAGGGCCTGGGTCTGTTCACACTGGAGGAGCTGCGCTACTCTCCCCAAGGTTACCTGTACACCCGTGGACCTGGAATGTATAAGATTCCTGCTTTTGGAGACATTCCAACTGAACTTAAGATCTCACTCCTTAGAGATGCCCCTAATGAGAAGGCTATATTCTCCTCCAAGGTAAAACTGACTGTCATGATTTACTGCATGCTGGTGTAGTGCACATGATCTTTTACTTACAGTAGATCTAAATTGTTATACATCTATTGTTTGTGATGTAAATTTAAGAAATTAAGAATTTTTTACATATCCTTTATATCCTACTTATATATCTTTTATATATTTTTTTGTTCAGGCTGTTGGAGAGCCTCCTCTCTTCCTTGCAGCTTCTGTCTTTTATGCCATTAAAGATGCCATTACAGCTGCCAGGGTTGAATCTGGCCTCACTGGACCTTTCAGACTGGATAGCCCTGCCACACCTGAGAGAATACGGAACGCTTGTGAGGACAAATTCACAAAACTAGTATGTTGTCAAAACACCCTTTCTAGCTACTTTCCAGGTCAACTATCCCTTAAACCAGCTACCTCACAGAATGAGGCCAGTACCCCATAGATAACATTTGACATACAGTACTATATAAGTCAGAGAGCACCTTTTTTTTAATTAACAGTCAAAACAGTCTTCAGCTTCAGGAAAAAAAATACACAGAATCCTCAAAACTAAATAACAATCTTATTATTACAGCCTCCATTACATTCAGGAAACATGCCTTTCTTGTTTTTAAATAGCTTGTGAATAAGTCCAAAGTTCAGCACTTTCTGCTTCTCACAGAGTTCTAGCGGAAACATCCTTCTTTTTTGTCAGTTACTTTTTCTCAGTAACAGTTCCTTGAACAGAAACACGATTCCTTATGCTTGCATAACTGCAAGGTAGTTTACGAGTTTGGATAGTAGATTGTATGAATATTCAATATCTTTGAAGTATGATAATGTTAGAAACACATATTGTTGGTTGGACGCAGGTGTAACGCATTTGAAGTGGCTGTAGGGTGCCATGTCCATTTTGACTAAAAATGAAACAAAAGCAGGTGGTATCTGACATTTGCATAGTACTGTAATTTAAATGTTGATGTGTATTTGGAAACATTGATGGTTTAACAGGGATTAGTTTTCCTAAATACAGTGGCATGTTTTCCATGAAATATTATTAACTTAAAGTCATTCAGAGCTCAGGTGTGTTTGTTTTATGCTGGAACACTAGTGACTCACTATATGTGCTTTGTTTCAGTGTCCTCATCCAGAGCCAGGAACATATACACCATGGGACGTGAGGGCATAATACAGAAAGGGCAAAACACTTACTGGTGCCTACCATTTAACATTCAACTCTCTTTACTGCTTGCACATGAACACACAACACTACTATTGTTGATATCATGTAACTCTTTCATTTCATTTGAAATCACTTACTTACAATGAATCCCAAAGAAAAAAAGGTCTAGTATCCTTTCCATGCCTTGAAATAATATAGAAGGTGGGATTATATGTAATAGAATAATTAATATGTTGTTTTTAGTTTTTAGATTGCATTTTAATAGTTTGCGACCTCCTGAGGTTATCAGTTAAAAAGAACATAAAGGTGATGTGGGCATACACAGTGCGTCCTTGTGGCCTAAAACGGAGGCTCCAAATTCAGTGCTCAAGGGCTGGATTCCAACACAGTCTGGCAACACAGTGCCTAAACCATGAGATTAATTTTGAGTAAGGAAATCATCAAACTGTAATGGACTCCAGCAGTGACAAGGAAAATCATAAAGAGGAAAACCTCTTCCTCTGAGCTGTACCTTGTACTTCATAAAGAGATGCTTGGTTCTCACATAGTCAGTGCCAGTGACCATTGTTAAATGTTTAGCAATGACCTGGAGACTAGTGATTGTGTTGAACATCAGTATATGGTCAATTGCTATGATGATGTCAGAAAATAAAAACACAAGCCTGATGCAAAAATGTTTGTCAGTTGATTTTATACATCATTTAAAATTATTTAGTATCATTTAGTACAGTTTGCCATATTGTTTGCTTTTACTAAGATATTTAAGTAGCACTGTTAAGCATGTACAGTTGTATGCATAATATTGAACACCTTCAGTCAAATAATATATTTTTTGATGGTGTGGCAAGTATCAGCATGCACGTTTTTTTTTCACATTTATGTTCTTCATGAAGTCCCATTATCATCTGTGCTGTCAGCAGGGCCGGCCCGTGGTATAGGCAATATAGGCAAATGCTAAGGGCGCCATCCTTCCAGGGGGCACCACAAAGGGAGGAGGAAAAAAAGTGTAACATTCCACTATAATAATAATAGTAATAATACATATTTAAAAGCATATACTATACTTAAAACTAGTTGGTTTTAATGTGTCTTAATATGAAAAGAACAAGCCCACATGAATTCAATGCTTAGCAAAGCCTATTAAGTAGTAGTAGTAATAATAATAATAATGATACGTAACTTTCCTATGAGGCCACCACGGTTTGGTCACTGTATGGAGACAGAGAGTTTATTCTCCTGAAACTGCATTAATTTCAATGGGGTGAAAAATGAATGGAATGAAGGTGAGTGTAGGCCATAACCAACCATGTTTGTGCGTCGGTGACATTGGCCTGAGGTATCACATGAAGTTTGGTGGGTTTCGAACATAGCGTCAAAAAAATTCAATTAAATTATTACTGTATTTACCCTGCTTATACCAAAGAAAACGGCAGCACATACCAAAGAAAACATGCTTGCATTAATTAAATGTGAGTGACAGCAGTCCACATTTCTTTTGTATTTTTCATGGCAATCTATAATTCCTCATACATTTTAGTGCTAAATTATTTAGAAAAATATAATTTATTAATTTTGTAACATAAATATTAACGTAAATTCAGCTACATTTTCATATAAAACATAACTGTGTTAATGTTTTTGTACTGTCCAGAGAACACAAAGAAAGCTCGTCTTTCCTGTCATTAACAGGCTGCTTGTGTCATGTCTCAGGTGTCATGCCCTCAGGTGGCCGCTGCTGCCCTGGACAAAGAAGACTCTTAATTTGACTGAGAACATGGCCTCTCCCTGAGCCCAGCTGGCCATGATTATTAGTAATGGGTTTTATTTGTGTTACAGGTGTTTTATGTTTGAGTTGTGTTTAAATGCTTGCTTTGGGTTTCAGTTGGTGTCCGTTCACCCTCACTCTACCTTGGGTTTGGTTCTGTCTTAGTAATCAGAGTTTTGTGAATTCTGGCCAACATGCCTAGTCTTAGTTTTCTTGAAGCTTTATCTTGGAATCCTGTGTGGAATAAAGAAACAACATAATGAATGAAGTCTGCATTTGTGCCTCATCCCTGATCCTGCCAAACTGAGACGTGACAGATGAACGGACCAACAAAGGCACAGCAGACAACGTGAGTGGGGTAGGTTGGACCCAGTCCTGGGGGGAGCCGACGAGAGCAAGTCGTTTCACGGCAAAAGAGCTCCTGTGCGGATGGAGCTCAGAGGAAGAGGACAAGGAGGATTCAGACTGCTAGGGAGGCTGGTGGGTAGATGGCCAGTCTATTGTCGACCCGGCGGCGTTCGTGGATCCTCCCGCTCACACTCCGGCCGTGAAAGAGACCGCTCTGAGTCTCGCTATTAAGTGAGACGATCCTCCCACGGCCCAGAGAAGGAAAGGGTGAGGCGGATAGCGATGCCGCCGTCTCTGGCCCGGCGACCGGCTGCCCCGGCAGCTCGTGCCCTCCTCTGGAACCATCCGCCTGGGCTCGCCACAGGCTCGCCTCATTCGGTGAGCCCTGGGCTGGGCCCGCTCCCCTCACTCGCGGCCATCACGAGCCCCGCCTCCATCACGGTCAAGGAGGAAATCCTGAGATAACTCTCCCTCCTCTCTAGCCGATAGCTCAGGACCTGGCGGCCGGCTACTGGGCTAACTGGATGGCCCACGCAAAACCAAGCCCCGTCACGAGAGAGCCAAGCCCCGCCACTGCGGGAGAACCGCCGCACCCCTCGGACTAAAAGCCCCGGTACCAGCACGCCAGATGCCTCAAGCTTCCCCCGCGGGCCTCACAACAGCATCGGCCTACCGATGGCAGCTCCACAGTGGCTACAGTCCGCAGCTTTACAGTGGCTTCGGCCAGCTGCTCTCAAGGGACTGTAGCCAGCTGCACAACGGAGGCCTCGGCGCCTGCTCCTACTCCGGAGGTTCCAGTTCCAGTGCCTGGCCTCCAGAGGCCCCCAGTGCTGGCTCCATGCCTTCAGAGGCCCCCAGTTCCCGCACCTGGCCTCCAGAGGCCCCCAGTGCTGGCTCCACGCCTCCAGAGGCCCCCAGTGCCGGCTCCACGCCTTCTGAGGCCCCCAGTGCCGGCTCCACGCCTTCTGAGGCCCCCAGTGCTGGTTCCACACCTTCTGAGCTTCCAGCTCCAGTCCCTGTGGTTCCCGCTCCAGTCTCTGTGGGTCCCGCTTCAGTTCTTGTAGTTCCAGCTCCAGTCACGATGGTTCCAGCTCCAGTCCCTGTGGCTCCCGCTCCAGTTCCAGTCCAGATCCTGCTCCAGCTCCGGCCGCGGGGGGTCCTGCTCCGCTCCAGCTCGCGAGGTGTCGGCTGTCCCAGTTTCTGCTGGGAACCCCATCGCCTCGACATGGCCACCGCGATCAATCCTGCCCTGGTGGAGGGGTCCTGGGCCGCCTGACGCCCCGGAGGTGCATCCTTGGAGGGTGGGGAAGGGCTTTGGAGATCGGGGACTGTTGCTGGTTTTTTTGGGGGGGTATAGTAGGGACCACACTCAGAGGAGACCCTTGCAGGAGGAACGACTGGACACTGTGGGAAGGGACCTCGAGTGGAGCCCTTTTTTGTTTCCTCCTCCGCCCCTCCTCCTCCATTTTTGTGTGGGCCTGGTGGCCCTTTTGGGCACCCCGGAGTGGTGCCGTTGGGGCGAAGGTACTGTCATGTCTCGGCAGCGGCCACCTGAGGGGGCTGCTGCCCTGGACAAAGAAAACTCTTATTTTGACTGAGAACATGGCTTCTCCCTGAGCCCAGCTGGCCATAATTATTAGTAATGGGTTTTATTTGTGTCACAGGTGTTTTATGTTTGAGTTGTGTTTAAATGCTTGCTTTGGGTTTCATCCCTGATCCTGCCAAACTGAGACGTGACAGCTTGCTCTTGAGAAAATCTCAAGGGTTCTTTTTAATTAAACACATATTTGAAAGAAGATTCAAGGTTTCTAGTGGTGTTATGTAAATGTTTCTAGGACAAAAACTCACGGAACTTTAGATGATTGTTTTGGAACAGCCAAAATATCCCTCAGGAGAGATTGCTGACCTCAGAGCATTAAATACCGCTGTACTCAGAGCGGGGGCACACTGAATAAGACGCGCCACCCGGCAAACAGTACATTATTGAATTGTAAAAATTATTGGTGATTACCCTTACATTTTACTGTATTTTTCAAATAATTATTACTGTATTTACCCTGCTTACACCAAAGAAAACGGCAGCACATATCAAAGAAAACGCCTGTGCATGAATTAATTGTGGGAGACGGCAGTTCATTGTACACTGTCCAGCAGGTATACAGGTTTAATAATAATAATAAATCAATGATAATGATAATGATTATAATAATAATAATAATAATAACATTTTACCTTTATATTTTAAGGGTAATGTATTAAGCTGAGTTTAAAATGAAATTAAAGTGTTTCAGATTCAGTAATTTTTTTCTTAGAGCCGAACTAATAATTGCTGGCAAAATCTCCAGAAAATTTGTGGAAACGCAGATATCCTCCACATTTTTTCATGGTAATATATAATTCTTTAGTGCTAAATTATAATATTGGTATTTACATTCTAGCATTGCAGGAGTTCATTGTAAACTGTACAGTTCGAATACGGGTTTATCTTTACATTTTCGTTAAGGTTTAAAATGTTTAAAATGAAATAAAAGTGTTTTGGGGCCATATTCGGTGGCATATTTAGGGTTTACACTACACAAATAGGCATTTTAAGACTTTTTTTAAACCAAAACACTACAATGCGGGTTTTCACTATATGTGGTGCTCTTGGAACGTAGTTACTGTATATGTATACTAGCAGTGGAATTTACTGCAATGCAAGTGGGCACCACCTAAAATCTTGCCTAGGGCTCCAAATGTGTTAGGGCCGGTCCTGTGCGGGGTGTTCACATATGACAAATGGTCACTTCACTTCAGATACATTATTTACTTTGTAAATATAATACTATATTTACATTGTAGAGCCAACCTGGTTTGGTCTCAGCAGAAGCCTTGACTGTGTCCCTCTGACCACCAGGTCTGTCAACATTTCTGGCTTAAGCATTAGGTTGTAAGAGGAACTTAAGTTTGAATTAACACCATTTTTCTAGTTTTTGGGCACCACTCAAACACAATCCTTTGAGAGTTTCTTTCAAAAAAGCTGATTAGGTGGTTAAAGTGTTATGGTATTTTTTCTGGGTGAAAAATACGAGAAAAAGCAAGTTTATTCACTTTATTTGTTTTTTCAGTCATCCACTTGCAGTCAGCAGAGTGCTCACTAACTTTCATGGCCCCACGAATGCCTATGAAACACATGCTCAGCTGCTTTGTTTTACCTAGGCTTTGATGGTGAAAAGTTACTTTTTAGCCTCAAATATGTTTCATAGGCCTTCCTCCTCTACACCATGGTGGGCTATGAAGAGGCCACTGAATTGTACAGATTTTACCATGTAGCGGAGACAGCATTCAATCCAGTGCTTTTCTTGTGGACAGTTTCTGTTTTGTTGCTATTCTCAAGCCATGCCACGAGGTACTTGTGCAGCTTTAAATTAAGATTAAGATAAAGATTCTTTATTTATCACATGCATAGTCATACAAGTACAACACAGAGTGAAGTGATTTCTCTGCATTTAACCCATTCACCAAGTGAAGCAGTGGGCTGCTGCCAATGAGGCGCCCGGGGAGCAGTGTGTGGGGACGGTACCTAAAAGCTGCATAAGTACCTCCTGTGAGTGCTACCAAAACACACTACGCCATCATAAGACAAAATTTATGTTTTTGTAATCTTTTATCAAAGTATTCTGACATTCTAGCCAACCATGTATCTGCACTAATCAGCCACAACATTAAAACCTCTGACAGGTGAAGTGAATTTGATTAATTATCTCAGGTGCGTAAGGTGTGTGCGAGGGGCGAAAGTTAGCCCATCTAGTCTGATGCCACAAAAGAGCCACTGCAGCAGAGACTCCTAAAAAGCTCATGCCTGCTTTGATAGAAAGGAATTGGAACATAGAGCATCACAGCTTGCTGCATATGGGAATGTGTAGCTGCAGCCCGGTCAGATTGCCCTTGTCCACAGTTCAAAGCACCCAAAATGGGCATCAGAACTGGACCAGAGGAAGGTGGCCTAGTCTGATGAATCATGTTTTCATTTTTATCTTGTGGTGACTATGTGCATGTTTGTCACATATCTAGGGGGTGGCATTTGTTCTGCTGGGAAATTTTGTGTCCTGCATTCATGTAAAGTTACTTCGACACGTATCATCTACCTAAACATTGCTGCAGACAAAGCAGCCCTATACCCTGTAGCCTCTTTCAGCAAGATAATGCACCCTGCCACACTGCAAAATTCAGAAATGGTTTAAGGAACATGACAAAGAGTTCAAGGTGTTGACTAGGCCTCTAATTTCCCCAGATTTCAATCATATTGATGGGATATGTTCAGCACTGTGGGATATTCTGGACAAACTATTCGATCCATGTAGGCCCCAACTTGCAGTTTACTCAACAGATCTGCTGCTAACATTTTTGTGCCAGATACATCAGCGCAACTTCCACAGCAACGAGGTCTTGTAGAGTGAGTGGATCGATGGGTCAGAGGTGCAACAATGTATTGGCGGAACAATATTAGGCAGGTAGTTTTAATGCTATGGCTGATTACTGCTCATGTTCATTTTTTTATATATTACAACAGGACATCCTTAAGTCACCTTTAGCCATAAAATGGCAAAATAGTTTTGAATGTGAAATTGTGTTATTCTACAAGAATTTTGTGTTTATAATTTAATATTGTTTGATGTAAATATGTTGAAGTTGCTGGGCTGTACATGAAGGAGCCTAAGCAGGGCACATGGAGATAAAAGTTGTTAAAATATTCACTACTTTCCCATAAATAAAACAGTTTAAATAAAAGCCCCACATATCTCTAAGCCCTCACCCTCAAATTAAATGACAGAGTATGGTTCTGGTGTATTTAAGCAAATAGATAAGCAACAAAGGGAAGAAATAATGAAAGGTACTGATAAAGTGGTACTAGTTTTTTTCTCTTCTGCATGACACCTAGTAGTGGCAAGTAGTTAGAGCCAATTAAATTTGTCTTTCTGATCTAAAATAAATCAAGAGTTTTTAAATATCAGTGGGTGAGTAAAAAAGTTCCCAGTAGGATGCAACTCGGCAAAGCCAAGAATTCATTTACTGCTTGAAGCAACTAAAAAGGAAAAAGGGACACCAAGACATATATACATACATATATACATATATATGGTGGCTGGGGTAAACAAACTGGGGAATTAAATCTTGATGCCAATAACTTGCATTCCTCAACAGATTTTGTTCTAGTGACCCCAAGTGACCCCAAGCCTCTCTGCCTCACCTTACAATAATACTCCTATCATCACAGTTAAGGGCTTTGTGGGTCCTGGCTAGTCACCACTGAGTGGGTTTGGGAGAATTTGAAACAGAGGAGAGAGAGGATTGGTGGCAATGGTGAGGGAAATATATGGGCTCAGTAACAGGGAGATACGGCCATGTATTTGGATTAACTAAATCATGATTTGCTTTGAACAAAGGAATTGATATGCCATGTTCTACATTTTGTTCCATCAGTATTTGATTAGCCAGGATTTTCTGCAGGCAAACCATTTATGGGAGCCATTGGAGCCAATAATGGTTCTTCCTCTGTTTGATGAATTACTGGTATTGAAGGAAACTTTCCAGTATGTATGTGTTCGGCTGGCACTGGATGAATTCAAATGTATCTCAGTAATTTGGTATCAGTCAGTTTTTACCTTTATGTGCTGTTGCCTGAAGTGTAACAGCTCTGAAATCATGTAAATGTTCACATGACAAAAAATATTGATGTCAGACAAATGGTAGTTCTATGCAACATCAAATGCAATGAGTAGTGAACAGTGAACACCCTACACCGTTACTATTTGTTTATTTAAGCCTAAACAATCGGGTAAAATATTACTTAACAATAAAATGCAGCCTGCACAAAAATTGTGGCTTATTTGTTTTACCTAATGTGTCAAGCAATGTGTTGCACTATTTACACTCTGTAAACATTCTATTAGGGAACTTTTAGTGCCTGACTAGTGCATATTTTTTCTGATGTAATTTTGTCTTTTAAGCTGTTATACAATTTCTGTATATAGGGCCCCTTCGTGACCAATCAAGGCATGCACTACAGAAGACAATGTTTGTGTAGGTAGTACGTCTCCAAAGTACCACCCACATAAATGAAAAGTCAACGAATTCCCAGTAAAACATTGCCTAGAGCATCACACAACCTCTGCTGGCCACATAGTCCCATAGCGCATCCTGGTACCATCTCTTCCCCAGGTAAGCAATGCACATATATTTTTGGCCTGCCACTAAATTGAAAAGAAAATGTGATTCCTCAAATCAGGCCACCACCTTCCATTGCTCCATGGTTCAGTTTTGATGCCCATTATAGGCGGACAAGCTTCTGCATGGGCACTCGGATTGGTCTGTTCTGGGATTAAGCAGCTGATTTTTGTGACATCACAAAAACAGTAAATTCTGTTTTTGGAGCGGTATTTTCACATTTGCCGTCTGGACTGAGGAATAAACTGGAACAAATTATACATGCTGTATTAACCTGCTTTATTATAAAATGAGGAAATTTTGATTGTCCATGATATGGACCTTTAAACTCTTATTTTTTATATAGTTAAACTAATATATTCTGCTTTTGTCATTTTGTTTCTTGACTGTATAATGTTCAATAAGATTTGTATGATGTCTGTCTTATGTTTGGCAGTTATAAAATGGAAAGGTGCAGTTGGACCAATGACCATATCTGTGTACACACACATATATACACAGTATTATTAAGTGTATGGTTTTGTGCTTGGACTTTTGGTATCCAACTGAAAAAGAAAGAGAAGGGAATACCCATCATCCAAATGAATAAAAACCGTAGGTCATAAGTGTGTTTCATACTTTAAGATAAACAGTGTTGGGAGTAACGCGGTACAAAAGTAACGAATTACTGTAATGCATTGCTTTTTGCTGTAACGCGGTAATGTAAGGCATTATAGAAAAATAATTGGTAATATTTTACTCCGTACAAATGTCAGTAACACGCGTTACAATGCATTTTTAACCCGGAATGAAGTGATGTTTTTTTTCTTCATACAAATTGTAGTCAGACAGAACAGAAAGATGAGTGAACCTGAAACTGATCCAACGTCAGATAGAACTGTTTTTTAACCATAAGCCTAGCTCAGTCAGATACCACATTAGAGTTTCGATTCTATGCCCGAACCCGAGCCCGGCCGTTATCAAGCATTTGTTTTTTTAATCATTACTTAATTAGCCTATTTCGGAGGACAGAGTGTGCTCGGAGTGTCAGTTTTCGAATGCACCCATAATTGAGAACGTGTGTTATGACGGCCCACGTATTAAAAAATTGTCGGGTTTAAATCGGGCTCGGGCCGATAATTACAGTTAATGTGTCGGGCCGGGC
>JBBPCY010030003.1:0-14220 GCA_037974405.1 Brachyalestes nurse | reverse complement strand
ACTTCAGCCTCGGTGATGGGAGAATCCACCCCTAAGTCCCCAGACTCTGCTTCCTCAATGGGAGACGTGTTGGTGGGCGGCAAGATGTTTGAGTGTTTCTGTGAGAATTTACTGGAATAGAAATAGTTCTTCCCCAAACTGTGTCCACAAAGTTGGAAACATGCCGTTGTCCAAGATGTCTTGATCTGCTGAAGCATTAAGATTGCCCTTCACTGGAAGTAAGGGTCCCAGCCCAAAGCATGAAAAGCAGGTGTGTCCCAATACTTTTGTCCATATTGTGTATTTAAACAACACTTTTGCACATTAAATAAGTGGTCACTGAGTACACTGGCAGCTGCAGATTTTCACATGAGCACTTGCTTATGATCAGTCACTGATTAAAAGCACTCATGTATTAAATTCTTGTATATTAAACGCACTGATTTTAGTCACCTGGCCTTTCTTTATCATTAGGACTGTGGATCGGAGCGCCATGCCTCAGTGCTAAGCCAGTGTTATCACAAACAGCTCATTTCCCTGGAACTGAAGGATAATAGAGCACTTTAGGGACACAGACAGGACCTCACCCTGCCATCCATAACAATTTAGACACCCACCCCTGTCTAACTTGTGTCGAATAATGGTACTTTGACTCAGCAGTGGGAAATTATTGTTATAAAAATAACACCAAAAATTCCATTTTTATGAGCCATGCCAACAAATTTCGCTTCTGCATTCTCTGATAATCCTCCTTTTCTTCCCAGCATGAGAGGGTCCACTGGTGAGGCAAAAAAACTGCAACTTCATTAGGAGACAGAGCATGTCAAGATATATCAGTATATTATTATACATTACTAAGTTATATATCAGCTTAATTACACGTGTATTGCATGTACACATGAATGTAGCCAGTGTTATCTAGCACTGCCTGGTTAACTGCAAAGATGAAAATTGAACATATTAAAGGAACAGAATGTTTTATAAACCATGATGACTGTTTTATGTGGGCAATTCTGAAATGAGAAAATGAAGAACATTTACCTGAAATGAATCTATTATGTCATTTGTGATAATTCACCTGAGGCCATCAGTTTTATTGAAGCAGTGGGGGCATAATTACCCAGAAGTCTCAGGTCTCCATTAATTACCTTATATTTCTCCTACTTTCTTGTTCTCTTAATAAATGTCTTCTGTTAAACAGGTTACCCTTGTGCTAAAGCATAGGTTTGTTTTTACTGATGTGTTATTTCACCACAGCGTTGATGCTGTGATAAAAGAAACAGATGGCTGCTTTAAGCTAAGCAGTCACATACCGGGCTCCTCAGTGTGCAGCTTTTGAGTTTCTTTTCCTTTTTGTCAGGACAAATCAGGACAAATTTGATTCAGTGTAAAGCCACGGCCCAAAAAAGTCGCAAATTATAGGTGCATAATGAGTTTTTTTCATCCATACTGCTTAATCTTAATCATCTGTCCGACATATCAGGCATATCAAAATACTAAAAAGCTATTATAAAACAAATATGATATTTACCTGCTAAAAACATCAGAACTTTCAATACACCTACTACTACTCTCACCATCATCACCACTATTACTATTACTGCTACTACTACAACTACTACTGCTACAACTGCTACTGCTACAACTGCTACTGCTACTACTACAACTGCTACTGCTGCTACTACTGCTACTACTACTACTACTACTGCTACTACTACTACTGCTACAACTGCTACTGCTGCTACTGCTACAACTGCTACTGCTGCTACTGCTACAACTGCTACTGCTACAACTGCTACTACTACAACTACTACTGCTACAACTACTACTGCTACTACTGGTACTACTACACCTGCTACTGCTACAACTGGTACTACTACAACTGCTACTACTACTACAACAACTACTACTACTACTCAGTGCTGGACTGGTCATCGGGCATAGCCCCCACCCCGAAAGCATGATATCGTGAGGGACACTGGAGTGTATTCCTGTTAACAGCCCCACTAGTGGGGCTGGTCTCAAAATGCCCGGTAAGATTTTTTCTCCCATTTCAGCCCTGCTACTACTACTATTAAACCTACAACCACCACTTTCACTACTACTACTGCCACCATCCCCACCACTACTTCTGCTACTACTACTACTACTGCTATTACTACTGACACCATTACCACCATCACTATAACTACTACTTCTGCTACCACTACTACTACTACAACTTCTATGACTGCTACTACAACCATCACTTCCACTACTGCTACTGCTACTACTACTTCTGCCACCATCACCACCATTATCACTAGAACTACTACTACTACTATTGCCACCATCACCACCACTATCACTATAACTACTACTACTAGTACCACCATCACCTCCACTTTCACTATAACTATTACTACTACTACTACTACTGCTACTACTACTACTACTATCACTACTACTACTACTACCGCTATTACTACTACTGCCAACATCACCACCACTATCACTAGAACTACTACTACTACTACTACTACTGCTGCTACCTCTACCGCTACTATTACTACTGACACCATCACAACCACTATCACTATAACCACTACTACTACTACTACTACTACTACTACTACTACTACTATCACTGCTACTACTACTGCTACTACTGCTGATGCTACTGCTACCGCTACTACTACTACTGCCACCATCACCACCACTATCACTAGAACTACTACTACTACTACTACTACTACTGCTGCTACTACTACTATTACTACTGACACCATCACAACTACTATCACTATAACCACTACTACTACTACTATTGCCACCATCACCACCACTATCACTATAACTACTACTACTACTATCACTACTACTACTACGCTACTGCTGCTACTGCTACCGCTACTATTACTACTGACAACCATCACAACCACTATCACTATAACCACTACTACTACTACTACTACTATTACTGCTACTACTACTGCTACTACTGCTGATGCTACTGCTACCGCTACTACTACTACTTCCACCATCACCACCACTATCACTATAACTACTACTACTACTACTACTACTGCTGCTGCTACTACTGCTACTGCTATTGCTACTACTGCTATCACTACCACTACTACTACTACTCCCCTATTAATACTGCCACTGATACTACTAATTATAACAGTATCATGTTTCATCTTTACGGTAATGCAGTGGTTCTAAAAAATAGCACTAGTGTTTTTCTAGATAATTGTTCTAGATAAGTTCTAGATAACAGTTTTTTGCCACAGTGGCATACTGTTTCCTTAAGGGTTACTGCCAATCCTGCTGCCAGTTTAGGGTTAGATAGGTGAAAGAATCGAGTTTGTAAGTAAATTGACTTCTGTACACATAGCATCACGAGATCTGAAGCTTGACATCCACTGACGGTTTCTATGCCTCAGATATAGCCTTAGTCTAATGCTGCCAAAGAGTTTCATCTTCTTGTCATAACAAAATCCCTGACAAGTAGCACTGAGGGTTTTCATTTTTCCCATCGTCTTTCCCCCAGAGCTTGAAGGAAAAGACAGAATGAAAGTACGGTAACCAAAAGAGGAGCAAATAAAGAGACAGCGCTATGACTTCAGGGGTTTCTATATATGTATAGATAGATAGATAGAGATATAGATATATTACTTTGTTTTGGAATCTTGTTTGCTCTTTCACTGTGTGCTCATGGACATATATTTCTGCATGTGAACTTCTTCAGTTTGAGCCATTCATTTGCTCCAGGCTGCAAAGTGCTTTACAAATGTAAACAAAAAATCATTAGTGGAAATATTTATTGACATATTTATTATTAATATTTATTATCAATAATTTTGAAGAATTGTTTCAGCTGTAGTTCCTATGATTATAAAACTTAAAATATCTAAATATTAGATATTAGAAACTAGATATCATTAGTAGATATCTAATTTGTAGATATAGTGTACCTTTGTACCTTTGGTAGCCTTCGTGAGTAGTTATTTTGTTGGGCAGTTGGATGGCCTAGTGGTTTGGGCATTAGCCCTGCAATCATAAGTTTGGCGGTTCAATCCCAACTGTGTCACCACTGAGGTACCCTTGAGCAAAGTACCGTCCCCACACACTGCTCCCCGGGTGCCCTTCGTTGGTGGCAGTACACTGCCTCACTTGGTGAATGGGTTAAAATGCAGAGAAAGAATTTCACATTGTGCTGTGGTGTGTTCACACGTGACTGTAAGGGTTAATAAATTAAATGTTCTTACTCTTGACCTCCAACATACTAGGAAGGGAGCAAATGTTGGCATGAATGTAGACAGAATAGTTATGATGCCTGTGTGCTTGAACAACTGGAACGGACCACAGTCATGTGTGTGCAGTGCATTATTTTAGCTTGATCTGCAGATCTCATATGTATGTGTATCTTGATCACAGTGAAGCAGCTGTCCGGCCGAGGGCCAGCGGAGACGTGTCATGCGGCTGCTGCATGTGCCATGACAGGATTCGCTGCCTCTGGAAAACTCTCCTTCAGTCCCTGCCAGCGAGGAACTATCAGCCTTTCTCTTTGTGCGGCACAAGCGCTGTTGTCATTTCCTTCAGTTCGCTTATGGAGCTTGGCTGAATGGCCGGTAATTTCATCCATTACAATGCTACCAACTGAAATTAGCACAATGAGACGTGGTCATGCATTTCCAGGTAGAATGGCTGTTCCATTAGCATTTCATCAGGACAAGGACTCATTTCAAATGGCAGTTTTGCTCCATCAACGAGAAAGAAAATAAGCTAATGTTCCTGATTTGATTACAGTGCTTCATGCAGAGAGTGATGAAACCTCAAAAAGAGGAACAAAACACCAACCGATGAAAATAATACGAAATATTTGAGCAGGTGATCAGACCGCTGAATTTTGTATTGCAGTTTGTAAATGAATGTTATAAATGTATTGTTAAGACATTTTGTAGAAAGACCAGAATAAAAACAGGCATTACAAGATCACAGCACAGGTTCCCTGCTCTTTATTCTCAGGTTTTCCGAACCACACAATTCCCCTACACTTCTGCATTGGGTCCAATCTTTGGTTTTGATGTGATGGCTCAATGTAAGTCACCACAGTACAATAAAGATAAGATAAGATACACCTTTATTAGTCCCAAAATAGGAAATTTGGATTGTCTTGGCAGAAAGTGAACAGTACAAGATCAGAGCAGCAAAAATGAAAAGATGATACAAACAATCAGGGA
The DNA here is from genome assembly GCA_037974405.1 of Brachyalestes nurse. Lineage (NCBI taxonomy): Eukaryota > Metazoa > Chordata > Actinopteri > Characiformes > Alestidae > Brachyalestes > Brachyalestes nurse. The sequence goes on along the minus strand of JBBPCY010030003.1, from coordinate 9,013 downwards.
ATATAAATATGGATGTGTGTATTGAAAAATATATATGTATATGTAAACTTAGATTATGTATGTATGTACACAGTGAGTATATGTATGTATATATGTACAGAATGGATATATAAATATATGTAGAACACTGTGGATATATATACATTCACAGGTACTCAATGGAGTGACAGGCATTGACAAAAACAGTAATAATGCACCAGATTGTTGCACATTTATAAATTACACATTTCACCCAGAAGTGATGCACACATTCTTCTTCCAGTGTTCCTTCATGACTGAGGATCAGACCGTCAACATTGGTGCAGCAAATGTATTGCACAGTTTTGAGCTGTATTTGGGAGATGTGCATCCAGTGGCTTAGAAGGGACCATAGAGTACTAACCCAGCTTCAGCTAGCCTCTGAGGTTTGTGAGGACAAAGACATATATCCTTGCTCCACTGTTCCTTTGAGGACAGGACTTATAGGGATGGGACAAAATGACTCTGAATACTTCTATTAAACATTTAATGAGCCATTGTAATTAGAACACAAACCCATTGCCTCCCATTATAACTGAGTTTCAAGCATGATCACAGAGCAGGGAACAAAGATCTCAAGTATTGAGTATGCAATGAGTGAATGAGTGCCAAGCATGTCCTTCAGAGCCGACACACACCATCTGGCAGGCTCCAGTATTTAACTGACCCAACACACCAGTTCCTCATGTGGTCACCATTTTATGGAAGTGAATGGTAAACATGTGCTCTCATCAGAGAGTATGCACATAAGTATGCACTGTTGTAAGCCAGTGTTATATTACTATTGGCTGTTACTGCACTATAAGCTATGCATAAGAAGGTATAGTATGATTGTTTTTTTTAGTAAAGAATAACATACTGTTGGTTCATGAAAAACAAGGTGGTGCCACTTGGATATATCATCAGTAATCAGTATGTTTCTGCTCTTAGATCATCAGACACTTTCATGCTCATCATCCTGCTGGGTTGATCAGTCCCCATGGACCACCCCTCTTGAACCTCAGCCTTCTCAACCCTTTTGTCTGAAGATACAATGTTCTTTATGACTCTTCTGAACCTGTGGCTAACAGCTCAGTGGGGGCACTGAGTTCCTGCTAGTGGGAACCCTGAGTGGGCAATAGCTTAACAAGGAGTTTCTTCTCAGGCATCACGGAAGCGCTGAGGTGTTGGCTAGCAATATGGGTTGGATGGGCTTGGCGGGACATCATACACAGTCAAGATCAGGAACTAAAATCTGTCTGTTTTTGATTTCCAAAGCTCTGACCAGGTTATTTTACATTTAGGTGTATGTTCTCAATTCATCCAGCTTCATCTCTGACGGATCTCTTCCTGGATAAACCTAATCCTTTTTCCAGCTTTATCATAGTGAGGTCTTGTAAAACTACTGTGCCTGGCTGCCTCAGAGTCTTATGTGGTGCCATGTCTCAGCTACGTGTCTGCCTGGTTGACTGCCTCCTGTGCCTGCCACTTCCTCCCAGTTCTGAATCAATACCTGCAGAGGATGTTCTGATGTCGGTTGAGTCTCAATAAAGTAACAGCTCTCTGGCCTGAAAGACTTTAAATTCCTCTGTCAGGCCAGTGAAAGAAAGCTGCAACTTGGTGAATGCTGCTGAGGCTTTTTTCCTACAAAGGAACCGTCTGATTTTTTTGTTTGTGGTGGTGGTGGACCCTTAATCCCAAGTTGCTCCAGGGAGACTGTCCCCTGCAGTTAGGGAATGGAAGTCGCTTTGGATAAAAGCGTCGGATAAATGCTGTAAATGTTAACGTAAACATTCAAAGCACTCCTCGAATATGGAATTATCTACATTGCAAAATACAAAACCTTTGCAATTTACAAAATGTAGAGAAAAAACATCATAAGTAAATGCTTATATCTGCCAATGAGGTAAGGAAATGTATTTATTAAGATTTACCGAAATAAGCAGCGTAAGCAAAAAATATCTAGATATGTCGTGTACACTGCAGTGTATTTGCAGTAGTTCCTTCATCCTGCCTCAAGACTGGATCGTCACTTTTGGCAACATTTATAATAGCTTTTATTAATATGTTGATGTTGCTCAGCTCATTACTTATTAATGAAATGTTTTATATTTTAAATGTACGTGAAAACATGAACTAACCCATTAACAACTATTTCTTTAAACCTTTGTATGAATTTCTAAACATTATTGTGTGTTTTCAAAGTCTGATGAATTTGTTCATAGCCGTTAATAGAAAGTTATTATAAAGTGTTACTCCCCTTTTTTAAATTTGAGGCATCCTGGCTGTACATTTCATTACAGCTTTTTTCTCACTGTTGAACACCCTTCTCTGTCTTTATGGAGTCATCTACCAACTCTTTGTACATATTTAACAATTCTTTTTTACAGCTTACTATATAATACATGAAACCTATACAGTCATATCAGAATCATTTTATATTGTACCTATACCATATAGTTACCAACAAGCAAAGCTAAAATGAGTTATTCCACTTGTAGTACCCCTCTGTGGCCAGAGGTAAAAATAGGGAGTTTGTCTCTACTCATCTATGAAGGCTTTTCACCAGATTAAAGTGTGTAAAGTGGCCATTATTGTCACACGTGAACACACCACAGCACAGTACAGCACACAAGATGAAATTGTTCTCTGCATTTAACTCAGTCACCAAGTGACCAGTGCCCAGTACCTTCCTCAAGAACACCTCAATGGTGCCACTGGCAGTCCTGGGATTCAAACCCACAACCTTCTGATCACAGGGGCAACTCCCTAAGCACCAGGCCGCCAGCCAGATGTCAGAACATGGCTTTAACAATTTGACTGCATTCATCCGTGAGAGCATTAGTGAGGTCAGGTACTGATGTTGGATGATCAGTTCTGGATCATAAACTCCACTCCTGCTCATCCCTAAGGCATTGGATGGGGCTCCATCTCTCCAGAGAAAGCAGTTCCACTGCTTCACAGCACAATGCTGGGGGGCTTTATACTCCTCTACCTGACATTTGGCACTAGGCGTGATAACCAGTGACTTTAGGCTAGTGTACGGCTGATCCAGAGAAACCCATTCTCTTGGCAGTGCTTCTCTGTGGAGATTATATAAGCTGATTGTGTGCACAGTTGAATGCCTGCGTCAGTAATGGGTGCACCTCGAAGTAGCTGAATCCACCAATTAGAAGAGGTGTCTGGATACCTTTGGGCATAAAATTATAACAAAAGTATAGATACATGTGAAAAGAATAAATGTATAAAAATGAAAATGAACAAGGCCTGAAAGAGAATGAGGGGGAAAAGGTTAAGACGGAGAGTTTGAGAGACTTTAAAGTGGCTATAGTGAAGAAATACAGAAAGCTCCGCTAGGCTGGAATTCGACACGGCATTTTAGGAATAGTTCAAAGAGCAGTATTTACACAGCCTGGAGCTGACTTTGCTGATTTAAAGGCATATTTGATATTTGTCTGCTAAAGCGTTTAGTGTTTTGAAAGCTTGTGAAAGGGAAAGGGTGAGGACTTAAAGGGAAAAAAGGACTTCTTTCTAAAAACAAAGCATGTAGGTAGTCATGGCAGCTTAGCGAGAACAAGGCTGATGAGATCTGTCAAAACACTTTGGGTATTTCCTCTCAGCGGTATTCAGCCACTCTCTTTGAACAGCGTACATCTAACCAGAGGAAGTATAATCTTTTGTCGAGCACCTTCATGCTATTTATTATGTTGGCACCAGCTGCCTCTCGTGAATAGCAGCCTGAATAAATGCTGAGAAATGCCTCGAAAGCCTCAGAGGCGGAATATACAACACTGTATTTCGGCAGCAAGTCTGCAGTGTCAGGTCATTGTTTTGGGACTTAGATCCAGCTCACTTTGTTAGACAGAAAAAAATATGCATGCTACTGTGAGAAAAATGTATGTATTATTTATGCATTATCTATTCGCATATGAAAGGAATATGCCTGCGTAGGCCATCATATTGATTTTGTGAAATCCACTCAGGTGGCTTCTCCGACTTATTTAGGTTGGTCAGTGTTTGTCCACCATGGAGTTTTTACACTTGCCGACACACAGGGGTGGTTACCATCATATAACAGCACATAGATTTGATTTGGACCCTCAGAGTGTGGATCATTCAATGGGGGTTATCACACTAACGCCAAAGTCTTGTAGGGCTTGTCCACAAGGGGGCAGCACAGGGTTCAGAGCTCACATATGAAATCATGGACAAGCAACCCCCGTTCTAGTCTAAACACTGTGTTAGGGTTAATCAGTTGTGGTCCTGGAGGGCTGCTGTTTAATCATTTCCTTGCTCTGTTCACTGCATCTGTTAATTGCCACATTAACATGTGTAGGTAGAAGCATTTCCGAAAGTGGCAAGTCTTAAATTGTCATAACAGCAGGCTATTGCCTATATATATATATGCTTTTACTTTTTAAGGTTCTGTCCGATACAATTTTGACCACAGTTGATGGCCTAGTGGTTAGGATGTTAGCCCTGCGATCAGGAAGTCGTACGTTCGAATCTCAAGACCCCCTTAACAAGGTACCGCCCCCAAAACACTGCTCCGAACACACTACTCCCCAGGCGTTGTTTTCCTGGCTGCCCGTTGCTTCGCTTGGTGAATGGGTTAAATACAGAGGATGAATTTCATGCTGTTCACTCTGTGTGCTGTGGTGTTCACGTATAACAGAACAGTCACTTTACTTTTTCTTCAAATTCCAGCACTTACGCCCCAAAGCTTGATACACTGGCAGCATTGGTCTCTAACCAGTGACTGGATGGCTGAGAAAATGAGGAGAAAGTTGGTGGGGAATATAATCATTCTGAATAAAAGAACTCACTGAAAATCAATAAAGTTTTGCTATCTTAAAAGTCCATCTGCGATGAGTCCATCCAAGGCTACATCTCAAGAAACTCTGCAGCAAACTGTACTGCTTGTCTTTTGGCTCTCCCACACCTGGTTTAACTCAGTGGGTTATCATTACCTGTTAATCATCATCATCAAGACTTTAATAGGCTAGTATTAGACAAAAATGTACACTTACAGCAGACTAGAGCCTAGAACCACTGACATACGGAACCAGGAAATCTGATGTGGTCTATTATTTCTTCAGATGTGTCATTGCTAGGGTTGAGTTGAACAGAGGTACTGGGAAGACAATGGAAGTTACGTAAAAGTGGCAAGACTACATGTTTTTCTTTTGACACCTTTCTATCACATAGGGGAGTTTTTTTTTCAGGTAAGAATCTTTTCATCTAACATCCAGTTCAATTTTTGTTACACTATTTTTAAAAAATGCTAACTTGATAAACGTACAGTTGCTGTTTAGAACAGGGGTTCTTGATCCCAAACCTGGAGTCCCCATGCATCCCTGATATCCATACATTGTGTTTTCTCTACTGCAAGCCCAGCCAATGAGGAGCTTGTTAATTAGAAGAAGTGTGCACAGCAATTTATTTCCTAAATGTAAGATATATTTTTTTAAAAAACCTCTGCAAGTTCTGACACATTTTATAATTTTATTTTTTTAGATATATACTACTAATTAACAAGCTCTTCATTTGGTTGGATCAGTGTGTAAAGTAGGAAAAACACAAAATTGTTAAGTGTATAGGGTATTTGTAGTTGCAATCAGAAATATTCTCACCTCAAAAGACATTATAATGACATGAATCAAGGTTAATGAAAATGTATAATAAAAAGCCTTATTAAACATTTGTAGTTATTTTGAAAACATAAAACAAACATAAAACAAAAATTGATTTAACTTGAGTACAAAATTTAACTATTTTGAAAAATGTGCATGTGTATTCTTATACAACCCACCACTTCAGTGCCTTGTGGAACATCCCTTAGACTTTTGAACTTCTAATAACCATTTTCAGTAAGTGCTGACATGTTTCTTATACCTCTCTGTTTCAGTCTTTGCCCATTCTTGAAGTGCAAAAGCCTCATTAATGTTTGATGGCTTCCATGCCGCAACTGCCCTCCAAAGATTTTCAATGGGATTTAAAGCTGGGGACTGGGTCGGCCACTCCAGGACATTCCGAGATCTATTTGACAACCAAGCTTTGGCTGACTTGGAGGTGTGTTTGGGATCACCAAGATTCTATTTCTGAACAGAAGGCATCACGTTTCTCTTTAAAATGATCTGGTATTTCTGGAAATCTGTGATGGCAGTTACTCAGTCAAGATTACTAGTTTCAAATCATGATGCCCTACCTCCATGCTTGACAGTGGGGATGGTATTCTTTTGGTCATTAGCTTGGGCTTTCCCATGCCAGACATACCACTAGTTCAAGAGTCCAAACAGTTCCAAATTAGTTTCATCACTCCATAGAAGTGTCTCCCAAACCTCTGCAGGGCTATCAAAATATCTTCTGGCAAATTCTAGCCAACCAATGTTCTTTGTGGTCAAGAGTAGAGGGCATCTTGAAGTACAGCCATGAAGTCCCTGTGTGGTATATTCTGCTTTCGAGGCATTTCTCAGCATTTATTCAGGCTGTTTATTCAGTCGCATCTTATAGTTGCCACCAAAGCATTCTATTCTGGCCTTCATCGAGTAATCCTTCAGATTTTTTGCAGTAACATGGTTTTTCTTAGTTGTTCTGACTAAGCTGTTAATGATTCTTGATGAAATGTTGGCCTTTCTCCCTCAGCCAGGCTTACAGATGTGTCAGAAGTTTGAAACTTCCTCATAATGCTCCCAGTGGTGCCTCTTGAAATGTTACATTTTTGGGCGATCTTCTTATAACTGATGCCCTCCAGGTGCAGAGAAATAATTCACCTCTCAGCTTTTGTGAAAGCTCCTTAGTCTTACCCATGTTTGCATCTCACCTTCAACTTATTCATGGGTGGTGTTTAGTTAAAGCCATTTAAGGATCATATTAGAATTCCCAAAGGCTTAATTATGTTTCGTTCCACTTTAGGGGCTGAATAAAAGGAAAATCTAGCTCTTTGAAAAATTTTCATTGGTAAATCCTTTCCATCTTTGGGAGTTGAATGTTTCTGATTGCAACCGCACGCGTGATTAGAGATTTGAGGGACAGGGCGCGCTTTGATTTTTATGCTGTAAAACATATTGCTATCACTGACGTAAAACTCTTCTATTAAAAAGCACTCAGTGATAGACCTAAAAGAGACAACCATTAAAAAAAGAAAAGAAAAAAAAACACAAAAACCTACCGTGACTGGATTCATATCCAGGAACATAGACTTGTTTATGTTAATTATGCTTTCACTAGGCGCTGCTTATTTTGACCGCAAAAATAACAGCAAAATGATCGCTGCCATCTCTTCTTCTTTACCTCACTATTAAAACCATGATGTACAGCTCCGGAAATAAATAATGTTCAGTTTCTCAGGTTCTATCTTTAATGCAAGTACTGAACTGAACATTTTGTGTTATTTTTAAGAACTGCTGACAATATTTCTCCTAATTACCAAATAAAAATATTGTTCTTTAAAATATCATTTTAAAGGAAAACATCAAAATAAGAGAAATGATGCAGTGTTTACAGAACTTAAATAATTCAAAGAAAATTATCACTCAAACAAAATGGCAATAATCATCTTTGACAAACTTCTAGTAGTGTTTTACCATCCAACTGGTCTCATTGCGAGAGGAGAGCGTTGATTACAGCAGTGTTTTTATACTTTTTCTCATTAAATAAGATTTAATTCAGATGATCACTAATCAGTCCCTCATAAAGCAGAATGAGGGGCTTGTGTAGGAATTTAACAGAGAATGGTTGTCATACTCATAGAGATGCTGAATTAAAAATAAATTGCAGTGGTTTCTTATTTTTTTCTGCAGCTGTACCTGTATATCATATGATGGAACCAGTATTTATTATACCTCTTTTGCTCGATGCATATTGTGCATGATGCTCCAGCAATTTAAAAAAATTGAGAGCAACTTGGAGAACCTAAAAGCCCAGTTTTATACTGATCTAATGTGAAGAAATGAATTCATCCTGGCCAACAATGCATTACAAGCAGAATAGTCTCCACTGCATTCAATAATCTGCATGTGAAGTGAAGTATATATGGACATTGGAGGGCTGCAGACTCTCCCAAGGCTCAAAGCACCAGTGATAGTGATACATGTATCTAATTACAGCTCATCTAATTAAGCTTTCATCACTTTGCTAAATTACATGTAGTAAGTCACCCATGTAGCACAAATTAATTCCCCCTCTTGTCGAGTAGAGTAGTAGAGAACTATACAAGCACTACTGAACATTTTATCAATAAAGCATGTTTCTGTAATATTTCATTCATCCACAGTAAATATATAGTTATATATCCAGTATATATAGTTATACAGTTATATAGTATATTTGTACCTACATACATATACTTATCTAAGTTTATTATTTATTTATTTATTTTTAACCCCACCCCCACCCTCTCTTCAGAGGACAATGTTATTTTTAATTACAAATTTGAGAACAATACTAAATAAAACAACAATCAATATACACCAACAATCTGCCCCAGTTTGACATCAACACATAAGGGGGGGCATATACCATTTACCACTTGAAAAGTAAGAAAGAAAGAAAAACACAAAAAAAAAAACAGTAGTGTTTATACGTGTCTATGCTGATGTGTGTGTGTGTGTGTGTGTGTGTATGTGTGTGTTGGGTGTGTCATTGTGTAATAATAATAACAATAATAATAATAATAGTAGTAGTAATACATTCACATGCAATGATGTTTTAAGAAGATAAGGTACTTGCATGTAATAAGAGTAATCAGCTCAAGATATATTGTAAAAGGGTGACCAGGTATTTCCATATGATGCAATGTTATTTACAGAGTTTTTCTAAAGTTGAATATTCTGTTAGCAGAATATTCTGTGAGCCACTGGGCAAAAGATATTTTTGTTCTGTCTTCCCAATTTATTAATACAATCGTTTTGCAATAGTTAGTGATACCAATATCAAAGGTTTATACTGTTCTGGTGTTTGTAATGTGGAGAGTAAGGTAATAATTGGACAAATGGGTATGCTGATCTTAAGCAGT
>JBBPCY010029983.1:0-14220 GCA_037974405.1 Brachyalestes nurse | reverse complement strand
ATATACTGCTCATCAAATGTCAGTGGCCTCCACCTGTTAAACCATTCCGTCTCATTGTTTCCCCTCTAGTGCACAAAGCAGCTGAAACTGATTAACAACCCCCTTTGCTTCTGCATTGACCAGATCAGTATTTGAGTTGTTATTGTGCTATTATAAATAGTACTTCTCTTAAAAAAACATGAACTTTATCCAGTTAGAGTGTTGCTGGACTTGTGCACAATGCATTCATATAAATAATTGGAACATTTGAAATGTAGTAATTGTAGTAATTATGGTATGTAAAACTTTTATTTATGATTTAAAAATGTATAAAATATGACTCTTCCGTCTGCTTAATATGAAGACAAACATAAATAAGCAAAAAACAAAAACAAATCTACAGCGTCTGCCTCAGCCCCAAGAAACTGATACCCCAGAAAAAATGACAGAAAAAAGGTAAAGTACGTGTGATTTTAAATGACTAGGTAGAAAAAAGAAGCAGTAGGCGTGCACTCCAAAATAATTTCCTAACTGTCACACTGAGATGCAGACTAAATATGCTAATTCAGTGTTAGTTGGATTAACACATTAGCTGACTAAAAAACACCTAATAATACAATTCAGGCCTTGAGGTGAGACTGTATTTGAGCTAATGTACACTAAACAAAATATAGAAAAATGCATAGATTAGAATGGATAGGAGATCTGAATAAACTTTGGTGAGTTAAAATTGGGCTAAACTGTACAATACTGCAGATAGTAACTTTTAGACAAATAGCATTTAGGCAAAACTTGATTGATTTTCACTTAATTAAAGTCTATTTGAAACTAATCTCATATAATGTCATTATCATTTGAGCTGAAGAAGAATTAATGGGACTACTTTACGTCATGTTATATAATTAACATGTTAGCCTACTCCTGTAGACATCCTTTGTCTGTATTGTCCCAATGGCCCACCAATGGAAATTTGTAAAAATAATATTTCAAAAAATCTGATATGAGTTACCCAAAAAACAAACCCAAGATTTCGCTTAGAGTTAAGGAATAAGTAGGATTTTTTTCAGCTTTTTTTATCATTGAGTCACAGAGACGGTTACAGTAAAAGCAGAAACAGGCCATGAATGCAACTTCCAAATACGCCCATTTGTCGAGAGCACCTAAACAAAGCATTCTGATTCCGAACACCTTCATGGCACTTAAATCTATTTTTCAGTTTAAACTGCACAATTTTTTATACCTATAGTCATGCTAAAATAAAAGCTTTTTAATATTTACTTGATATACACATTAAAGTACTTAAAAGTAAAGTGACTCTAACATTGATTTGAAATAGGCACTGCTGCAGTGTTGTATGTAATAATGACAACGACAACAATGAAGTATATAATAAAAGCATAAATAATTTAATAATTTTTGGTGAAAAAGACTCAAAATAAGTCTGGAGTGATAATTACTTAAAGTAATGTTAACTTGAATGACAACATAATATAATGTAATATAAAATAATATAATGTCATACAGTATACTATAATATGTCATACAGTGTACTATAATATAATGTCATACAATATAATATAATACATTATAATTGCTTTGTTTCTGACCTCATGTGTAGAAGAAAAAAGTCACAAGTAATACAGCCAAAGCATGTTCCCCAGCGCTGTAGGTCAGTAAACCTGCTTCTTACAGACGTTGTCTCTAAGATGATAATCTGCCCTGTCCATCAATACCACAATAACTTGTATGATAGCCTTTAAGTAGCCTCATATTTGTCATCCCAGTGATAACAGCAACATTTTCAACCATAAACATGTTAAATGACTTCTTTTCCCTGTAGCGTCTCAGTTTAATCCCTCATCCCTCATGTATTTACCTTCCCCAGCTCCTCGCCATGAGCGCCAGCTACCTCCCCGGCTCAGCCGTGTTGAATGAACGTTATCCAGAAGGGACATTGCAGTTCTGGTGGTTGTTTCTGATCAAATGAAACCACGTTCAACATGAAACTGCTCTTACGGTGCCTTGGCACGCAAGCCTGACTGAAAGCTGAAGTGATAAGTCATCCCACGGCATGTTTCACTTCTTTGTGTGGCTGAGTGGTGGCACGCGATGTGTACCTTTATGAGTATAATTTTGAGTCAAGTGGCTGGAGGAATTGCAATTTATCTCAATTTTCGTGCAATGGCAAGCCTCCTGGAAGTGAGTGGTGACATTTGTTTGGGTGGTCACCATGGCGCGTAACTTTTGTTGACACGCTGAGGATTCAGGGCAGTAAAACACGGGGGCAGCGCCTAAGGCTGGGGAGTTGAGAGATGATCCATATTCACACATCTGAGACTGCTAACAACACTGATCCAATCAAGCATTATACACTCTCACAACCCTTCCATGCACTTTGCTGTACCTTTAATGGCAGTCCGTTGCCTCCAGTGATATCACAAACATCTTGCACAGGGAGTGTGCACAGGACAAATACATTTCCTCTCAGCCCGAAAGCAGTTTTGAGCTGCTTTAAGGGAGGTTCATAGACTCCGGAGGATTAAGGGATCAGGTTAAGATCTGAGTCTTTAATCACGTTTAGGTTTAGTCTAAGGCCTAAGCCTAAAATTGCATTTCTGACCCATGTCATCGTCTGATCGCAGATATTCAGCTATGTTGAGCAAAAAACAACACAAAAACTAGTGTGCAAGGGAGTGACACTCTTCATTGGTTCTGCTAGATATAGCATGGCTGCCAAGTAACAAAAATAAATATCAAAATATCAAACAAATATCAAAATTGGCAGACAATCCATAACAATCCAAATGTGCTGTGAATTGGGAATGGGACTTAAAATGATGCAAGTTCAGCTTCTATATATTAAAGGGGAATCCCAGGTGGTTTTTCAAAATGCCTATATAAATCTTTGAGAGTAATTCAGAAAGGTTTGATGTGAAATGCAGAATTTGTCACGGTGGAGATAATAAGAATCTGAAGCGTTTGATGCGTTCTAAATGCTCCCTTGCATAGTTATTTCATGAAATGGATATGAATACATTGCATGATGCCTGAGGCACTGTTTTGTGATAGTTTTGAGAAGGTTTGGCCTAAAATTCATGTTAGAGAGATACATGCAGGGTGTATGACAATCTAGATTGGTTTTTTTTCTTTCAGATGTACCAAAGTTTACTAATAAATAACATAGGTTCACTGGTGATTTTGTATAGCAAATAAATTAGCTATATTTATGCTGTAGACATCACAACATTGCACTGTTGTAAAGAAATCTGAGTTGGTAAAATTCCCCATACAATGCTGTTTCACATGAATAATTCTTATACTATGTTAGCCTTATCTGAGAGCTATCTAGACGTGGTACTAATATTTTGATATGCACTTGTGATTTGGACCCAACACCCCCAGCCTGCAATACCGCTGAAGCAGATAAGCAAAAACGGTGTTAGCAAAGAGGAAAGAAATGAGTGTAACAGGTTCTACACATGCAGGCCATTATGTAGAAAATCCCCACTAAGCCCATGTGAATTAATTCACTAGATTTTGTACAAGGCAAGAAGGAAAGAAACGTATACACTTTTCTGCTGGATCTGAGGGAATGCTCGTGTCCAGTCGAGTGAACAAACTTGTTAATTTGCTAATTCAGGTGCTAGTTCATTGCTAGTTATGCTACTTTTCAGTATGTTTCTTGGACATGAACATGGAGAGGCCCTAGAAAACCCAGTTTTGTTAAAGCTGTGTGTGGGGCAACTCTCCTCACCCTAGATCAGGCCATCCAGTTTACACACTGGCAGTTTTTTGTATTTTGGCAAAATGTATCAAGACGTTATTCTGCTGTTCACTGTTTGAGGCTTAACTAGAGCTCTGTAGAATCTTACTTTAACACATAAAATATCAAAAATCTAAACAAACCTAAAGATATCTATGTTGTTACACACAAGCATGTTCAGACGTATCACATTTGGGTGACCAAGCATTCTTATACTGTCTGCCACATTGACATGAATTAATTTACTAGAAAATGCATTTTTAATTCAAATTAAGTGATTTAGATAAAGTTGAACTGAGTCTTTAAATGGATTTCAGTGAGGAGTGCTCAGACCATTTTCAACATTTTTCAAGGTGTTGTTTAGCTGATTTAAAAGGATAACTTGAAGAACACTTTTCATTTTTTTTCCCTGTTGTCCACTTTTGGAACTGTGCCAAAAACAGTTATAATCCGTTTTTACGATTCATTTTCAACTTCTCTTGTGACTTTGTAACTGTACTGATATCTGTAAATGACCTCTGTTCTGATTGGCTGCTGTATTACATCTCTCTTTTAAAATGTAGTCCAGCCTGAAACATCTTTAAGAACTGATTGGTAGTGTAAATGGGGTTAAACTGCTGTGGGCTGAAAATGAGGATATAAGTATATGAGCTGGTTTTTGAGACCGCGATGAACTTCTGCAGTTCAGCTTCCACGTTTGTATGGACTGGGGAGTAAGTAGTAGATTTGAAACTTTGTTGAAACACTGTTTAACCCTCTGGCCCTCCTCATTTTTACTATACATTCATTTCCCTCGTGGACACTTTTGGCCAATTGAAACCCATGAAAACAACATTTTTTAATTCCTTGTTATTTACACTTTTAAATCATACAATTTTAATTTTTAGCGTTTTCTTCCAGATTATGTCATTTATCCATTTTTGGCCAAGCAAACAGTTTTATATAATATTTTATATAATGGCCATATAATATATAATTTTTATATATTGGTATATACTTTTTTGCTATTTTTAAATACATAAAGTTTGTAACTAACATCAGTTCTTTTAAATCCTTCAAATACCAGTTTGTTTGCACAATGCACTTGTTAGTAAACATTTTCTCTATTCTCAGTGCTACTGTGGCCAAAAATGGATAAAATCTGAAATATGTAACTGATTAACAACAACACTGATTTTTTTTTTTCATGCACAAGCACAAAACCATTATCTGACATCCTTGAGGTCACACCTATGTCTAAATTGTGTCATTCATTTGCTCCGTTGGAGTGCAGTAAGCATCATATTCCTCTGTTGGAAACTAAGAATGTTATATAAAATTGCTCGCTTGGCCAAAAATGGATAAATGACAAAATCTGGAAGAAAACACTAAAAACTACAGTCAAGTGTTACAGACAATTGGATGCATGGAGTATATTATTGATATGTTTAATAAGTTGAAGTTAAAAATGTAAAGATCTGAAAAAACTCCAGACCCTTGGGAATGTTCATTCCATATGCATTAACACAGCTAAAATGGTTAAAAAAAAGAGAGAGAGTGAAGTGGACAAAAAAACTTAATCAATACATATATTAGCATTATTTGTCAGTAGAATAAGATAAATAATAATATTCATGAAATAATCTCAAGGTGAGGCATTTTAGATTATTTCACTGGCCAAGTAAATTATTTGTTTTTCAGTTTGTGCAAGACTAGCCATAACATTTCCCCTGCTTTCAAAGGCTTTGACACCTATTACGATACTTCAGATATGTGTCAAAGAGTTTTTGCGACAGAAGTGACAGAACACAGAGGAACTTGTTGGTCTGAAGTCTAAGCCGCATGTATGACATATGTCAAACTCTGTCAAACCTGCACTATGCTAAAGGATGCCTTCGAGCAGCATAAAGTCTTGCCATGATTCATGGAATAAGGAACAATGCTAAATTTACAGCTGTCCACTAGAAAAGCTTACATCCCTCTCCCAAGATCTGCAAACAGCTGAAATTTTCACGGATTAAAAGGATGGTTGTGTTCCAAAGAACTAAAACAAGATGCCATAGGATACCAAGGCTATCTATTCCATAGATACGCATAGCAAGTTCTCAGAGCTACCATTACTGTTACTGTTACTGTCCTGTTGAAATGGGCTGCTGTTACTCTGATGATGTGCAAATTGAACAGGGACACCCAAAACTAGAGCTCATCAAAGATGTAATGACTATTCAGATATTCATCTTGAAATTTTTGTTTAAAGAGTAATGACTCCAAGCTAATTTCAGCTAACTCACCTAGCACACCCCAAGTACAACTTAAAGATGCTAAGAAATAAAAGGATAATTGTAGACTACTGTGGTAATTTCTAGTCTAAGCAGGTTTTTAAAATGGGTGTAATATAGAAACATATTGCTTTTTTTTTGGTAGTTTCTGTGGTTTCACACACAGCTAACTTTCAGTAGAAGAGTTCAATTAACTTACTGCTACTACTCATATTTCACTCATAATTGTTCAGCTAAGCGTGAGGCAGCCATTGTCATTGGTGGATTGACTTGTATACCGTGACATGGCCTCTCAATGCAGAACTGAGCTATGTCTCACACATCTTATAGAAGAGTTGAACCAGAGGGGGCACTTTAGATGCTAAGCTGACCCCAAAAAAACACTATTTTGACACTTTGAAAAGATTATATTTCAAACAAGACATGTGTTATTATTACAGTATGTTTAAGTATGTGTTAGTTAGAGAAAAATCAGCTCCAGGGTGTTACTCTTTAAAAAGATTTATTGTTTTGTTTCCCCAACCTTTCATTCTAAGCAACCTGCAGTTGGCACTGGTTTGCGCTTGCAAGCAACACCAACACCCACATGAAAATGTGTTTACCGACTTAAAAGTGGTTATGGAGTGGCTGCACTGCTGATTCAGTAGTTACTGACTTGGACCTTACCACATATTTCTAATTTCACCAAAAGGTTAAGCAAAGAGAAAAACAAGGAACTGTCAGTGCTGCAATAACAACTGAAAGATTTTCTGGACAGTACTCTTTTGAACTTAACAACAGGCTCATAAAGGAGTGTGATCATGTACTAGAAACCCCTCTTAATCTCCATTTATTAGTAGGATCCCCCCGAATGAATAAGATTGCAACTTCACAAGTGATTTTGCTACAAGACTTGCATTTGTTCTTCCGCATTAAATCATGACCCAAAGCAATTTAACTTTGTAACCTGTTTACTTATACCTCAGTGGTAAACTCAGTGGTGGTCTTTCTGCTCCTGAAGTAAAAAGAAAAATTTATATAAATTAACATTTTATTTTTAATGGGCTGAGCCTCCAAACAGTGACAAACTGCTTTTTATGTGATTTTAAGGCTAAGTGAATTGTAACTATAGGCCTTGATGTTCCTGTTTGGTGTCAGTCTACCAAAGATAGGTATTAGATGCAAGTTGTAAGTAGGACAACCTTTTTAGCCACTAGTTGAATGCAACTGACTGAATGTGCATCATCTCTAAACAAAGCGTCTCTCTCTGTGTTTCAGTGCAATGGCGGACTATAACAGCTCAGCTGACCCGCTCCTCCAGTTTTACGACAATCATACTTTCACAGGTGATTCCACTGATTAAGTTATTGGTGGCCAGCAGTAAATCATCCAAGACTTGTACAACTAATTAATGTTAATTATCCTGGTACTTCTAGTGGTACATTTACTCACTGACCAAGTTATGAGCCTCACCTAACTTATAGGTCCACTATATGCGTACAATTACAGACCCATCTGTTGCCATGCACAGCCACCTGTCCAGTTAGTTTGTGACCACAGGAGTGAGGTTGACCAGATGGGCTATAGTGTTGACATGGTTGCTTTTTTTATGCCTCAGTAATCAAATGCTCTCTGTCTCTTTATCGCTGCAATACAGATACCGCGGTGACAGAAGAATATGATTATGGTTCAGTTTCTACAGACATGACGAAGCTGCCAGAGCCGTGTGGGGGCAGTAAGCCGCAAGAGTTGACTGCCAAGGTGGTGCAGGTCACACTGTTCCTCATTGTCTTCATCCTTGGCGTGATAGGGAATGGGCTGGTTATCGGCACCTTTGCGCGTTACCGCTGCCTCCGTTTGCGCTGCATGACCGATGTCTTCCTCTTCTACCTGGCGCTCTCTGACCTGCTGCTGCTGCTTACATTGCCACTAAAGACTGGTGAGGTTATCTATGGTGGCTGGGGGTTCAGTGACAGCCTGTGCAAGCTCAATCAAGGCATGTATGCCATTAACACGCATGGTGGCCTGCTACTGCTGGCTTGCATCAGTGTCGACCGCTACCTGGTGGTGGTGCGGGCCCGGGCCGCGCAGAGGCTACGTCCCGGCATGCTCCACTACAGCATGCTGTCTGCTGTCACTGTGGTGATCATTTCCGTCTTCTTCAGCCTGCCGGAGCTCCTCTTCTCTGCTGTGGACCAAGGAACTAGTGATGAGTTGGGGAAGTGTGGGATGAAAATATCGACATTGGAAGACAGTGGCTGGGTGAAGAAGTGCACTCGTGTGGCTAAAATCACTGGGTTCTGCATACCATGCATGGCCATGCTAGTGTGCTACAGCGCCATTGGGCACGTGCTGCTGCAGGGCGGGGGTAAATGTTGGCGCAGGCAGAGGACACTCCGCCTCATGGCGGTGCTGGTGCTACTCTTCCTACTGTTCCAGCTGCCATACACCATAGTAATGATATTAAGGCTATCCATAAAATTTGGCAGCTGTGACGACTGGGATAAAGTTCACCTGAGTGAAGACATCACCCATAGCCTGGCGTATGTCCGCTGCTGCCTCAACCCCGTGCTCTATGCTCTCGTGGGTGTGAGGTTTCGGAATGACGTTATGAGGCTTCTGCAGGACTGTGGGTTTGCATGTGCTTGTCTGAAATATCTGACGCCACTACCGAGCAGTGGAAGCTCGGTGACTCCCTCCTCCCCTCCTCCTACTACTCTCTCACCCCTCCCCTCCGCTAATGGGCCCCCTAAGTTCTCCTTTGCCAATGGCACGCCTCCCCAGACACAGGCTGATGTTAAAGAATCATGTGCTCCAAACACCTTGCTTTTCTCTGCCCAGCAGCACCACAAAGACCCCACATACGTGAGCTGGGGGCAGCACTGATTCAGCCGATTCCTGCAAGAGAATTCTACCAACTGCAGTATTTGAGAACTCTGATAACTGAATCATTGTCGTATGGCTCTGAATCATTCCCTGGTTACAGAAATTGAAATACGGTGCGGAGAAACAGGTGTTTGGACACTCCTGTTTTTCTTATTTGATTTTTTTGCTATCCATTGTAAACTTAAAAGTATGTATTAATAATGAGAAATAAGAAGTGACTAATATTTTGCAGAATTGTAGCTTTATTTTTCACAGTTCTATTTCAGTTTCAATTTATCTAAAATCTTTGTGTTTTTTTTAGCAGAGGAGTTTTGCATGGGCAGCTTGCGATACTGTTCATGGCTTATTGTACTTTGTCTAAGTGTTACTGCTGATTTCAGGTCAACCTGCATCTCCTTTCAACTGACTTCTGGCTTCTTTCTTACCTAAAGAGAAATCTTGCTTAGTGCATCTGTCTGGGAACAATTAGTTGTTTTAAAATTTTGTACTTCATTATTATTGAACCACTTGTATTGGCAGTGATGTTTAAGGTCTATGGCTCCATTTGAATGTTGTTTAATTAAGTTGCCTCTGACCTTCAGGAATCTTCTTCTTCTTCACCACGGTTGAATAAAATCTTCCTCCAGCCAGTGGCAGAGTTTTTTACAATTACCCTATTGTATCATACTGTCTCAGTACTTTTTCACTGTCAGCTATCAGGCTTCAGGAATGTTAATATTTAGAAAGTATTTCCACTCCATTGCTAGATGTATCAATTTTCTCTTTTTATTAAAACTATACAAAACTTGTCTTGTAGTAATTACTGTATTATAATGAAAACATGGATTTTCCCACACATTTCAGACCTATGATTTTTGCTGTTTACTTTGTCTTTTTCCCTCTTTATCCCTGATGTTATTCAGGCTGGCTGCATTCATTGTGTTATCTGTATGAGCTCATGTCATGGGGGAAATTTTCTCCCTTAGTGTTTTTTTCCATTTGTTAGTTGGAAACATATCAGTTACAGTAAGACAAAAGCTTTTGTAAAATATAATTTTGAAAAGAAAACCTTTGACTGAGGAATTACAGTGTCCTATAATGAGGTCAAAATTTTGTCGATTGAGCTGATGCACAGTAACCCACAACTAATATAACTGCTGTTTCTGAATGATGTGGTTTCTCAGATGATGTTCCATTTCCTCTTAATCATGCCTAGCAAAAAACTCAGATCAAAACACTCTTTTCTTTATTTTTTATTAAATTCAGTTTCTACCAAATTCAATTTTTAATGCTTCAATACAAAAATGCAATTATTCTTGTATGTAAACATATTGTTAAGTTTAGATTTGAAACAAAATGCTTAAATGAATGAAACACCAAGTGAAAAATAATTTCCATATTTCCCTTGTCGTATCTAGACAGAAACAGTCACACCATCTCTCCTTTTGGTTTGACCTTCTGGAGCTGAATAGAAGGTCAAATGCATCAGGTTTTCACCAGCATAATTATGTAGTGGCAGAGGAATCAATTAATTTTCCAATGAATGGGGCCAATTTTTTTTTTAATTTTTGTAAGAACATTTGGAAGTCCTCAGTACTTTACAGATACTTGACTGAGAATGCAACTGGAAATAACAGCACTATTCTAGGACTTAAAGGAATAGTTTGGTGGATAATGTAATTTATGATCATTTCCATAACTGTCCAGCACAACTGATCATAAGATAAGATAAGAAAGAACTGTATTGAGGGAAATTCTTTTGTCATGAGCAGGCCTAGTGCAACAAAAGGAATGAAGATAAGACAATAGAGAATTTTTTAAAAGACTAACAATATTGCAATAGAATAGCAAAATAACTATAAAACATATGTAATACCAGATCAGTAGGGGAAATGGTTTATGAAAAGTGACTTAATGTTCATGCCATAAAAATATAATGAATGCAATAAAATGAAATTAAATGAAGTGAACTGTAATAGCAGCAGGTGATGATAGAATGTGACTAACATTCAGTAATATTCAGACAGTACAGATTAAACAGGTGAGTTATAATGCCCAACCCAACGGAGAGGTCATCCAAGAGATGATCTGAATCCAACTTTTGCTTTTTACTTTGGCTAAACTGTGAGTTTCTTACAAACCTTTCTACAACTGCATCATCAAAACTTCTCCCAAATCAAATTTAGCTCTTCATTATGGAGACACAGACTCACTGATGTGGTTTAGGACTCAGTATGACTTAGGACATTTAGGGATACATCTGGCATCTAGCATATTAACAAGTGTTCATTAGGCTTTGTTCCTCCCCTGTAGGAATAATTTTTGACTAAAATCGAATAAATTAAATAGCAATTTTAAAAACTAAACTAAACTAAACACATTAAATTGTCATTTCAATGAAAGGGTAAAGCTCAAAAGTAATGATGGGATCAATCCACAAAACTACTATCAGGGATTTTGGAACTAAATATTCTAAAGTATAATTAAATAAGCAATTATTTTGGAGCTAAATAATTATTAGGTAATAAAATACAAAAGTTAGATTACTTTCCTCCAAACATACTTGATTAGAAGTAATAGGGGTTCATAATCGAAAATACTCCAGTATAAATCCACTGAAATGTCACTTTTAAATTATGTACATGTAACTGAGTAAATGAAAATTGTTATTACTTTCTAGACATGTTCCTAATGTAAAATCATGTATAAAATCATATGCAAAAATTTTAACATTCCAAATAAAATGACGTTTTGTAAATTTTCTATGTGAAAATAAAAACACTGTACACGGACCTTAAATATGAAATATGACATTTTTATGACACATATGTCATACTGTCTCAGACCCTTTTCAGGGTCAGTTATCATGCTTATGAATAAATACTTTTTGTTTATATTTTAAGTCCAAAGTCAAAAGAAAAACAAGTGTAGAACAAAACTCATTTTTTTAACAGTCTTAAGGGCATGGTAACAAAAACAACCTGTTTAACTCTAAGGGATAAAGAGAGGTTGGAAATGGTTGCATAAGAAAAAGAATTATGTTTTTAGGACATAAATCCCCACAAATGTCATAAATGGATCTCTGAGAAAATAATAAACTATAACATTAAAAAGGGATATGAGGCCTTTATGAATCATGGCATTACAGGCCTGATCTAGTTCTGTTTGTGGATGATTGTGCTGCTCCAACTTGAGGCATACCCTGAGTTATGAGGCAATTGGTTAGTTTTGAAAAATTAAATCCTCATTATTTCCTCTCAGTTCATTATCCTGGACATGTTTATGTAGGATGTTTACTTCTTTAGTTTATCTCTTGAGCTACAAAACTAATGTAGCCACAAGTAATGGAGGTTTGTACATCTGCACTGGACAGACTTTTTATTTTTGGGGTTTCACACTGTGTGTGAGTTATTACTGATGCTTTTGGCTGCGTGGCTCCCTGTTGCTCATCAACAGGACAGGAGCAATCCGTCAGCTGCTCTGACAAAACTTTTAATTATGACTGTTAAATAGCAAGCGTGCTGCTGCTAACAGAGACAAGTTACACCAAAAACAAGCTGTTTTTGTTTGTGGTGATCATACAGTTCAACTTATCTTAGAGACCAAAGCCACTAATATCCCTTCCATTGCAAGTGTCACTGAAGGCCCAACTTTCCTTAGATCTAAAAACCACTTGAATAAGGGAACTTGTTCTTCAAAAGTGTGTACAGTGTGACCCCTGCCTAAATCTGCCCTAGCTGTTTCAGACTGTATCTCAATGCTGAGGAATCTGAAATTGATTGGTTTCTAAAAGTGAAAAATTTGGGGTGAAATGCAGGTTTGAAGATGGAGTTCCCAGGCCAAGCTGTTAAAGATAATGTCTTCAACAGTAGGAGACGCAGCCCAAAACATGAGGCTCAAATGATCTGAGGAAACATGCAATACTAAAAGTGATATTGAATTGTTTGTATGTTTGTATGTAACCACTGTCACATTTTATTTAAGCAGAAATGGTATAATAAAAATATCAAAAATGTTATACATGATATATTAGCATAAAAACCATCTTCTCCATAAAAGTGTATCTGTTATGGACCAATTCAAGTAAGAATGTTACCTTTAAATGATAAGATATGCCAGTAACTGACAAATGAGTGGGGGTTTCAACAGTGCATGTACATTCTTCTGTCCAGCAGATGTCATCAGTGTATTTTTATACAAGATGCCTTAATGTCACTATACAAGCACAATGATGTACAGTGATAAGAGATCACTGCAATTTATTTTTAAATCAGCATTGCTATGAGTGTGACAACCATTCCATGCCAGTGTCTGTTAAATTCCTACACAAGCACCTCATTCTGCTTTATGAGGTACTGATTAATGATCACCTGAATCAGATCTTATTTAATGAGGAAAAGTATAAAAAACATCTTGCAGTGTGACCAGTTGGATGGGAAAACACTACTAGAAATATGTCAAATGTAATTATTGTTTAAGAGTGAACAGGATATTTGTTTTAATTGAGTTATTCAACTTCTGTAAATGCTGCATCAATTCTCTTATTTTGATGTTTTGTCATTTCCTTTAAAATGATGCTAAAGAACAATATTTTTTATTTGGAAATTAGGAGAAATGTTGTCTGCAGTTCTTAAAAACTAAGGCAAAGCTGTTCGGTTTAATACTTGCACCTATAAAAGATGTTCACAGTGGTCTCTTATGTTTTTTCAGAGCAGTATAGTATATGGCTAGAATTATCGGCAGAATTAAATGCACAATTTCTTCAAGAAGACTATTGCAAATACAAATATTTTGGTATTTGGTATACACATGTTTATTTCCTTCATGTGCATTGGATCAATACATAAAAAGCTGAGAAAAAAGCCATATTTTACATAATTTCACGCAAAACTCAAAAAAGGGGGCAGACAGAATTATTGGCACCCTCAACTTAATATTTGGTTCCACACCCTTTGGAAAAAATAACTGAAACCAATCGCTTTCTATAATCATCAACAAGCTTTTTACATCTCTTAACTGGAAATTTTGACCATCCATCTTTTGCAAATTGCTCAAGGTCTCTCAGATTTGAAGGGTGCCTTCTCCCAACAGCAATTCTGAGATCTCCCCATAAGTGTTCAATCAGATTTAGATCCAGACCCATTGCTGGCCACTTCAGAACTCTTCAGCGCTGTATTCAACCATTTCTGGAGCTTTTAGAGGTTTGTTTGGGATCGTTGTCCTGCTGGAACACTCACGACCTCTGACACAGACACAGCTTTCTGACACTGGGCCCTACATTGCGCCCCAAAATATTTTGGTTGTCACGGTTCCACTCGGCGACCACAAGGGGTCGCTGTAAAATAACCAGTAGTTCTCCACACCACAGCTGAGATC
>JBBPCY010029945.1:0-14224 GCA_037974405.1 Brachyalestes nurse | reverse complement strand
TTCATGTAATGAATATAAATGTAAAGAAATGTAAAAATGTTCACACCATTTTCTTTTTTAATAATATAACCTACAGTATGCTGGAAAAACAGCCTGTTTTGTATTTGCTGTTTTTGTTATTTTCGTGAAAACCAACACATTTAATTTCAGCATACAGTAGTTAGTCTCGCCCACTAAAGGTCTTCAGTCTGGACTGCGTTTTGAATAAGGCACAATACTGGGCAGCCAATCAGGGCAGAGTTCATTTACATATATTACATGACAGTCTTAAACATAATTTGTTGTTTCATGAGCAACAAACAGGGCAGCTTTGTAATCAGAAGGTCATGGGTTTGAATCCCAGGACTGTTAGTGGCACCACTGAAGTACCTTTGAGCAAGGTACCATCCCCACACTCTGCTCCCCGGGCGTGGAGTTGCTGACTGGCCACTGTTTCCTTGGTGAATGGTTTAAAAGCTGAGGAAGTTCACACTGTTCACACTGTGTGGTGCGATGTGGTGTTTTGACACGTGACTATAGATGCTTTCCAAATGAGCCATCTTCACACAACTGAATAGCAGTTATTACCAGGAGTGATTATGCTGCCTTTGCAACTCTGAGAGCCGGACTGTTAAACCAGCTAGACTTCACTTTGCCTGCATATACACATAACCTTCTGTGTCCCAGTCCCACCCACCACAAGAGCCACCAGCATGACTCAATCATCTACAGTAACCAAAGATTACTTCATTACCACAAAACACCTAATTATTGTTGTTCGTCAGCATTCCATTTATCCACTGATCAATGTGTATAATGTATTAGCACATCATCTTTTCCAAACTTGAAAGAACTATCTTCTTTTAACACAAACAGGTCTATAGAAATGGTCCAAGATAAGCTTTGCTTACATTTAAAGTGTAAATATACTTTTTCTGCTACCATAAAGCAAAATTTTTGTCCTCTCCATTGCACATTTCAATAGAACTTTTTGGAAGATTTCTGCCCCAAAAGCTCTTTACGTTTTGCAACAATCATCTCAGTAAGATTTCTTACTGAGGACCAACCCTGCAGTTGGATATACACTATATGGACAAATGTACTGGGACGTCTGATCATTACAGCAACTGGGACTTTAATGACATTGCATTCAATACAGACTTTAATACAGCTTCCACTCTTTATGGAAGGCCTTCCACAAGATTTTGGACTTTCTGTGGGAATGTACAGCCATTCATTCTGTAGAACATCAGTCTGGCACTGATGTTGGACGAGAAGGCCTGACTCACAATCTCCATTCCAGTTCATCCCGAAGGTGCTGGATGGGGTTGAAGTCTTCCACACCAAATTCATCCAACCATGTCTTTATGGACCTTGCTTTGTGAACTGGGGCACAGTCACGCTAAAGTTAGAAGCATAGTGTTGTCTTGATATACTGAAACAGTAAGAGTACTCTTCACTGGGAGCAAGGGGCCTAGCCCAAACCCTGAAAAACAGGTGTGTCCCAATACTTTTGCCCATACAGTGTATGTTCTCAGACAGATTTTAATTACATCTTAATCTGACACACCTGATCCGGATAATCAAGGTTTGCAGGTACTTAAGAGTGCTTCAGCCTCGCATGCAGGGAGGTCAGTAGTACATTTATCAGCAATATCAGGAGCAATAGCAAAATGGTCAAATAAACAACATCAACTATCAAAAACGAAACAAATAAATAACTCAAAAAAGATTCCTTAAATCATTAGATAAAAATCCAAAACCTTGTGTGGTGGTACCTTATTAAAAACATCTTCTGGACTACTTTGACAGTAAAACATCTTTCACTGACAAGCCCATACTACAAAACTGACATGAGGCTCTTCAGCCTCTTAATGAAAAACCGCGTGTGCCTAGAACAACCAATACGGCATCTAGTATTGACTATTTGATCATGTCTAGTTTGAAATGAAAACCACGGTATCTTATTAACAGCAGGGTTACATTCATGTAATTTGTTATCAACACATTCATCCCATTCAGTTTGCCAGATAAACGATACCAATACAGGTCTGACATCTGAAACAGGGACTAGAATAAAGATGAAGCTACAGTGGGTCACTCCCAGCTTCTTTCGGCTAAAACATAGCATCTCATTGCTAAAACCTGTTTCATAATAAAACACCTAACAGCCTCCGGGTTATATTTTTCTCCTTTTCCATCACTAACTTTTATCTTCTTCTTTTGCGTTCTTTCAGTCTGCCTCTTTGCTCACATTCACTTATGAACTATATTTAGTTTAGCAGGCCTAAATCTGGTTTTTCTTGATCGGATTTGTGCTTGGATAAAGTTTTGGCACGGGACTCATAAATGCGTTCCAAATTGGAATACAGAACTGTTTTATGTTACAATCACCATGTAGATCTATGCAAGATCAGATTAGAACATAATTTACCAGCATGTAGCTGGACATTTTTTCCTAACAACAGAGGAGGGCAGTAAAAAGTTCCATTTTTCATTTAAAACAAGTATTTTTTTATTACAATACTTAAGCATTTTACCTATTTTTAATAACACTGACAAAAGTAATCTACTTTTTACTCAACATTTATAGTTACGGAGTCCTTTTTTGGTTTAATTTACTTCTGTTCTGCTGGTTCAGCTCTCGTACTGCTTTACTGTTTCTCTTTCTTAAGCTTTATATTTTTATTTTAGACCAAAAAATCCAAAGAAGCAAAGAACAGCACCTAAAACTTGTGTTACTATACTGATAGACAGTTTCAGCCTAGTTCACTCAGTACTAATGCTGAACTGATACTTCTGCTCCAATTTTTTTCGAGTGCTTGTGCTCGAATTTAAACCACTATTTGATTGTACGCACGATACTTTAGAAGGAATATCAGGTTATGCTATTTTACACGCCACTGGATGCCAGTAAACACACCAGCTCCCCTTTCTCTTTTTTTTGCAGTGATTGCAGGGCAGTTCCAGAGAAAACCCACCGCACACATGACCAGGCTTATCTACAAAGAGCCTCGCTGCTCTGGCCTTTGTGTTCTAATTGCTCACTAAACCATTCCAAAGTTGAGGGCGGCACTGAGCCTTCACAGATATTGCGCTGGAGATTAAACCACTGGGCAGAGGTTCAAGGGGCGTGGGGGATGAACGTTGAGCAACATTCCCGCTCTCTCTGCACCGCAATAAGCTCAACTCTGAGTGGAATGTTTTCTGGGGTCTTCATGACATGTGAAACATGAGAATGAAGATAAAACTACAGTGGGTCACTCCCAGCTTCTTTCACCTAAAACATAGTAGCTCATTACTAAGAACTGTTTCATAATAAAACATGGCTCTAACAGCATCCAGGTTATATTTTTCTCCTTTTCCTCTTTTGCATTCCTTCAGTCTGCGCTGCAATAAGGTCAGCTCTGTGTGGAACGATTACTGGGGTTCTATGACATGCAAAACATCATCCCTAAAGCACAATATTTAATTGAGATGTAGGGATAGTTTAGACTAAAACTAAAATGTGGCAAAAACCACATTAAAACAAATAAGCCACTAATTAGCATCACCCAAACAGAACTCTGGCTCCAAGTCTTTCAAGGGTAAAATGAATGTCGCTTTCAAGTCTCTCCTATCGCACTCAAAGGTAAACAGTTCCAAAGTTGTCCCAAACCCAGTGCATTTTGTCCTACACACAATTTCTTTCCCAAATACCACCGTGTGGTTTTAGTAACTGCGGCATGTTTTAGATGATATGGCACTACTGACACGTTTTTCCGAACACTAATGGGGGTTTTCCACTGACTGGTACCAGCTCAGTTCGGTTCTACTCTGTTTCAGACATCCAGTTTTCCACTACAACTGGTTGCTATAGCGAGCAAACATTCTGAGAAGCAGCACGAGGGGAGAGCTCTAACCTGAGGTAAACAACATCATTACAAACAGGCATCATTACAATCGATAGCATGGATGAAATCAAAGGGATTCTATTTCTTATCCTTGGTTTGTGGGTGTTTGCTGAGGCAGTGAAAGTTGTATTCTGAGGTAAATACCGGGCGGCTTGTTTGGGTTCAGTCAACAACACTGAAGTAACAATAGCAACCACCAATCAGTCACCTCCAATATGTACACGCCATCGTTAGTATCGGCTCGGCACGCTTGGGACCTCGGCCAAGGTGGTACCAAGAATGGTACTGGGTACCAGATTTTAGTTATGGAAAAGCAAAAAAAGCGAGTACAGTTGAACCGAACCGAGCTAGCACCAGTCAGTGGAAAACCCCCAATAGTCTTCGGCACATCATGCTCACTGGCGGCTACTAGTTAGCTTGTTTGGTCAAACTATTACTTAATACTGGCTTTATTAGATAAATTAAGTAAATATGAGGCATGTAACGGTTCTGAAACCAAACCGAAAACCATAAGAACATCCACGGTCTTCAGGAAAACAGAACCGTGATCTGCCCCACACCTGCCCCAGCCGCTGCCCCTGCCTCCTCATGCGGTAGGCATCTCTTCAAATATGTAGCACTTATGAACTTCAAATATGCAGCACATCATCCCAACATTGATCTTAGAAGAAAAAATATCTCAGCAACAGGAAACTCCTGACAGTGTCTGAAACTACAGGCAAATTCTGACCATGCTCAAGCCATTAACATGCAATCAGAGTTTTCAAGGCACAGGATATGTGCCTCTTTTCAGTTGTTGAACAACCAGAACAACAAAAAAACGGATTCAGACATTTACTCCATGTGCCGGAACCCAGATACGAAACGCCGATGGACTGCTTTTCAGCTTAAATGTGTCTAAACTTTATGAAGAAATAAAGGCTAAACTGCTGGTGGATTTGCAAAATGCAAAATCAATTGCTTTAACTACAGATGGGACCTCCCGTGCAACAGAGAGCTTGACTGTGGTCACGGGGCACTACAGGTCTGACAGCTGGGTTAATGGTAAATCCTGTTCTCTAGACACACGCTGTGTATGAAAGTCACACAATGACTGTTTAATCGGAAATACTACAGGAAGTTGTAGCAGAATGGAAATTTGACAGACCAAACGCCACAATCCAGTGACAGCTAACAATCCCAAGAACGTGGCCACATTCATCTACCATGTTCTTTAGTGTACTTATTGTTTAAAATTGCAATAAAACCCATAAATATTTCCCCATTTTTCCTCAAAACAAAAGAGGAAATAAAAATAAAGCCTGCAAAAACTAGCAGTGGACTTATCAGTGAGTGAGTGAAATCTCACTTTTTCTTTTTGGTTTTTATCTTCAGCGCTGCTGATTTACAGACAACCGTTTATTGCTGGTGTGCGTGAGTGTTCTGACAAGACGTACAGCATTACGTAACTACTGTCATGGTTATCTGGATCTGAACTCGTTTTAATGGAGTACTACTGCTTTGCATGTTGTCATGCTCTCACACACTCATTTCAGCCCAGGAAGGGAAACTCCGAAATGTGCGTTAGAGAATCACCGGTCTACTAATCTTCAGCTACTTTAAACAGGCACATGTAGGTTGGAAAAAATGGAAATAAAATTCACAAATGAATGTGTTTTAATTAGTGTGTGAGTGAGAAAGCCAAAACAACCAGCTAATATTGCACCTCAGGCTGAGCAAAACGAACACATCCAAGTTGAAAAGTATACAGAAATAGTTTTGTAATACCGTCCACGCGATTATCAGGCTTTACAGAAAGCTCGTAAAATCCTTTTCAGTAACTAGAAACAAATGACATTACTATCTATTTATTTTGCTAATCATTTCAAGCTCTAATTATTTATATAGGTCTGAGAGGTCACACTGTAATCACGTCCTGCCATACAGCTACATTGAAAGTCCACGAATCATCTCCTAACTTTACACAGACTTTGTAGATCGAGGCACTGTATTCCTATGTTTTCTATTTTTGCTGTTATGACAGCTGTGAAGTATAATTGGGGGGGCTCACCAGCTCTTACCAATCCATTTATGGCCGGTTCAATGCATAGCAGCTTTCAAGGGCTGATGGTTTAAATTACAACAAACACACATCTTAGCTTTAGGCTCTTTTAGTCTCTTTATGAGTCTACTGTGTGCTTTGCTACACGTTTGTTTCTTCGCATTTGTTTTTTTGTTTTATTTTGTCTGTTCCCAGACCCTTTATACGTGCCGTAAAGGTGACTCGACCATTCTCTCTCTCCCTGTATATTACAGAGGTCTCTCAACCATTTTTAAATGATCAATACTGGGCCCCGGATCAGTTATACAAGCACACAACTACGGATATTAAACATTGGTGCGATTCCAAAATTCCGCACAAGCTCAGGCGAGACGTGAGAGATAAGACCTACAGGATAGTTTTTGTTATATTTTATAGTTACACAGCCTGACTGGTGTAAACTACAGACTAAGATCTCTACAGGTTTCTAAATTTTCCCCTTTCAAAGCTATTGGCACTCCTTTGCAGCACTTTTAAGAGTCTGTTTGGAAAGAAGCAACAACCACAACACTAGTATTAAGTCATTCCCACAAAGCAAAGCGAATTAGGCATCCCAGATCAAAACTATTAGCTGGACTGAACAAATTCATGCTAGCCTGTTTCTGAAAAGTCGTTTAAGAATTGAGCGGAAAGCCACTGGCATCAAGTGAATAAACCTCAAATTTGCTGACCGACACACAGTTTGCTTTCACCATCCACACGTTCTGCTAAACGGCCTGTGATTGGACCATTTTCAGTGAGACATATGCCTTTGGTGAAGGGCAATCTTAATGCTTCAGCAAACCAAGACATTTTGGACAACGCCATGCTTCCAACTTCCAGCATGACTGTGTCCCAGTGCACAAAGCAAGCTTCATAAAGACCTGATTGGAAGAGTTCAGTGTGGAAGAACTTGACTGGCCCACACAGAGCCCTGACCTTAACCCCATCCAACACCTTTAGGGTGAACTGGAATGGAGCCAGACCTTTTCGCCCAACATCAGTGCCTGACCTCATAAATGCTCTACAGAATGAATTCCCACATAAACACTCCAAAATATTGTGGAAAGCCTTCCAAGAAGTGTGGAAGCTGCACAGAGGCACCAACTCCATATTAAAGTCTATGTATTTAAATGCAGTGTCATTCGAGTCTCTGTTGGTGTAATGGTCAGGCGCCCCAAGATGTTTGTCCACACAATGTATTAGTCAGCTTGGCTACGCGACCTACTCTACAGCCGGTCAGTCACATATTTTCCATTAAAAACTTCTAACTAAATGTGTATTTTCACATGAAAAATAGTATAGAGGTATTTTGACAAACTGAACTGAATGCCACATCTTCTCATTAGCACAGATGGGATCATCTGTAAATCCTGTCCAGCTTTGCAACTGTAGCTATGAACAATGCTTTTGTAGCTGTGAATTCAAACACAGACAGACCAGAGAACAATGCGGTAACTTCCAACTGGACCTGAAAACGTATGGTTATCTTTACTCCTGAATTAAAATGCTGTATTCCAATCTAGAGACAAACAGTGTAGTCCTACAGAATTCACAAGTTTCAGTACAGAAAGTGTTCACCTTGGCTCAAAAAACATTTCATTCAACGGAAAGAAACATTCCCAACTCACATACAAGACTCTGCAATGGTGGAAAGCAAGGAACGAGAGGAAGAGGAAAAACACCAAGGAGGAAATGAGTCAGCGGGGCAGGGAATAAGGATGGATGGTCAGGACGAGGGAGTAATGACCCGAGGAGTGAAGCAAAGAACTCTAGCGATCCTTTTTTCATGCATGACATGAACATGTACTGAGACAATCTTTCCGATCGACTGCAGAATGCTTTTTTTACTCTAGTTTTCCAAGTCAGCATCCTTCACTCCTCGCAGTCCAAGGGTTCACCGAGTTAATGACCAAGTGTACTAAAACATAACAGAATGTGAATAAGCATGAGCGCTATTCACCCTGCACAGAGGAAAAAAGAGCACAGAGAGGGTTTTATGAATGGTGAAAAGCAACCCTGTGTTGCAACCGCTCTAATCTACTGAATCAGGAATAATGAGAGTATTTGCCATGTCTTAAACTGTGTGTGTGGACCACCACCGAGACAAAGTATCATTTATTCTTCGTTCACTACAACCCTGGAACCATAAAGCCAGACAGAAAAGGTCTTCTTACTTTAATTACAGCATTTTATTACCTAATCGGAAAAAGAAACAAAACATACTGTACAGAATTATGAATGTGAGGACTGAGGAATAAACATTAACTAACAATACACTTCCGAACCAAGAGAGATCTGCTTAGTTTTTAATTCCCAAAATATGCAGCTTTAAATGAATGTCCCTGCTGTCCAGATACACTATATGGACAAAAGTATTGGTACGCACCTGTTTTTCAGAGTTTGGACACCCTAAGTCCTGTGAAGGACAATCTTAACGCTTCAGCATACCAAGACATTTTGGGCAACGCCATGCTTCCAA
The DNA here is from genome assembly GCA_037974405.1 of Brachyalestes nurse. Lineage (NCBI taxonomy): Eukaryota > Metazoa > Chordata > Actinopteri > Characiformes > Alestidae > Brachyalestes > Brachyalestes nurse. The sequence goes on along the minus strand of JBBPCY010029945.1, from coordinate 5,811 downwards.
CTTTGTGAACACAGTTTGGGAAAGAACATTTTCTATTCCAGCATGACTGTACTCCAGTGCACAAAGCAAGCTCCATAAAGACATGGCTGGAGGAGTTTGGTGGGGAAGAACTTGACTGACCGCACAGAAAGCCCCGAACTCAACCCCATCCAGCACCTTTGGAATGAACTGGATTAGATTGCGACCCAGGTCATCTCGTAAAACATCAGTGCCTAACCTCATAAATGCTTTACAGAATGAATGAGCACAAATTCCCACAGAAACTAACAGTTACAAAATCTTGTGGAAAGCCTTCCAAGAAGCGTGGAAGCTGTAATAGCTGCAAACAGGGACCAACTCCCAGTTGGTGGAACGGTCAGGCGTCCCAATACTTTTGTCCATACAGTGTAGCAACCTGTTTTCCCCTAACAGAAACAGCCAACAGGTTGCATTTAGTCTACTATTTTGCTAGGTCAGTAAAATGATATAAACCCAGAAATATCCCACAACGTTTTACGTGTTAAAATGTAACTATTTTTTCCCTTAATACTAAAATAATATTAAGAGAGTAGCACTGACTCTTGCTAATTGACTTTAGCTCTGAACTGACGAACCGGTCTGACTGCATGAAAAAGAGGAAAACTTTGAAGTGTCAGTGCAGAACTATAACAATACAATAGTATAAAGTGTTTTTTGACACCACGCGTGCATTTTAAAGTCCAATTTGAGGTAAAAGTGGTGTTAAATGCCTAGGAAGTTGCTAGCGACACACGACACACAAGCCGGCTACGCATTAGCAGGGTTTTACAGAAAACAACAAACTTCATCAGATACCATTACAAACTTTACACACTTTAAACAACACATGTAGCTTGTCAAACCTGTGAGATGGGTGATGTATTCCTGAGCTCATGTCCTTTTCTCCTGGCCCGGGTTGCTGTGTGTCCCGCTCGGCTGCTGGGTGTCTGAGCGCCGCGGGGGCAAAAGCTTCTCCATAACAACCAGAGAAAAGGAGGACCCGGCACCGCCACTCCACAGTCCTCCAACAGGGGGCGCCTCCAGAGCGGACCAAATACTTGGACAAAAGTATTGGGTCGCCTGACCATTACACCAACAAGGACTTTAATGACATTGTTTTCAAAAAAATAGACGTTAATATGGAGTTGGTCCCCCTTTACAGCTGTAACAGCTTCCACTTTTCTTGGACGGCTTTCAACAAGCTTTTTGAGTGTTTCTGTGGGAATTTGTGCCTTTTATTCTGTAAAGAATTTATGGGGTAAGACACTGATGTTGGACGAGAAGGACTGGCTCACAATCTCTGTTCCTGTTCATCCCAAAGGTGTTGGATGGGATTGAGGTTAGGGCTCTGCCTCTGTGCAGGCTAGTCAAGTTCTTCCTCATCCAAACTCATTCAAACATCTCTTTATGGACCTTACTTTGTACACTGGGGTACGGTCATGCTGCAATACAAAAAGGTTCTTCCCCAAACTGTGTCCACAAAGTTAGAAGCATGGATTTGTGCAATATGTCTTGGTTTACTGAAGCATTAACATTGTTCTTCACTGTAAGTAAGGGTTTAGCCCAAACCCTGAGAAACAGGTGTGTCCCAATATGTTTGTCCACACAGTGTATACTATTTATGGACAAAGTTAATTCAACAGCTAAAATTATTATTTCTAATGTTTATTCATTACCCCCCCCCCTCTAAGACTAGGCTTAATTTAATAGGCTTAATGATTTTGTTAGACTAGGCTGTAAGCATCTGCTTATCCAGTGCTTCTTCTGAAATCCATGGTATTAAGAGGGAGGTTGCCCTCCCCCTCCCCCTTTGCTGTGAGGATTTGATTTTATGCAGCCAGCAGAGCATTAGCGAGGTCAGGCCCTGATGTTGGACGAATAGTTTTGGATCACGGACAACCGATGGGTGTGGGGTGAGGTGACCAGGGGCGCCATTAGGCCTGCAAGATCCAGAGCAACAGCCCCAAATGTTTTTCTGAATTTCCCTGAATCCTCGAGGATAAGACAAGATAAGATAACTCTTTATTAGTCCCACGAGTGGGAAATTTGCATTCTTATATATACATACATGTACATGTACACCTATTTATATTTATGTATATACGCAGTGGAGCATCCTCAGGTACCTGGTAGGAGCAGACATAAAAAGAAACACAGTAATATTGTATCTGATCAGTCCTTGGCGTGTGGATGAATCTGTTTGCTTGTGTGACATAATTAAAAACAAAAATAAGTACAAAAATTAAAACATGAAGGCATGGCAAGAACAACAGGGCACCCAGGATGACAAATTCTAAAACCCTACCGCTGACTGCATCTCAAAAACCGCATCTGGAAATGTTTCAAGTTCCTGAGGGAAATGCCAGAGAGTAACTCCTGCCAGGCAACACTGTATGGACAAGGGTATTGGGACACACCTGTTTTTCAGGGATTGGGCTAGGCCCCTTACTTCCAGTGAAGGAAAATCTTAATGCTTCAGCATAACAAGACATTTTGGACAACGCCATGCTTCCAACTTTGTGGACACAGTTTGAGGAAGAACTTTTCTATTCCAGCATGACTGTACTGTTATAGCTGCAAAGATTGACCAACTCCATATTAAATTCTATGTATCAGAATGCAGTGTCCTTAAAGTCCCTGCTGGTGGAACGGTCAGTCATCCCAATACTTTTTTCCATGTAGTGTATGACTGTAGAACAATATGCCAGGGAGCAACCCCTGCCAGGGGGCTATCCCAGAGCGATCCACTGGGAGACCACAGTAAAAGATCTATCAGAGGATGACATGGGAGCGATCCATTAGAGGGCAACTCCACAGCGAACCACAAGATGGGGACTCCAGAATGGATTCCCAGTCAGGAGTAACACCAGAATGCACCAGGACAGGTTCTGGATTTGGGATCCAGCAGTTTATGTCAAGAGTCATGTCCACATTAAAGTGCCCCTTATAGTCATGTGTGAACACACTACAGTGTGAACAGCGTGAGATTCTTTCTCTGCATTTAACCCCTTCTCCAAGTGAAGCGGGTGATAGCCTGCAATGCACCCTGGGAGCAGTGTGTGGGGTTGGTACCTAACCACCAGACCACCTGCAGCCAACAGTCATCTTTAAGAGTTTACATTCTCCATCTACAGTGTTTGATGGTTTATGCAAACACTGTTCAATTTTCAAAACGAACCATTTACATCCCAGTCCACTTACAGCCAGTATACGGAAAACAAGCTGCAAAAACATCCTGAACTGAATTCACAATTGTTGTGATGTCACAAACAACAAACACATTTATCTACCTATTTAGTGTAAAGTACTTTAGCCCTGGCCGTTCACGCTGGAGAGGAGATTCAGTCTTTACTGCTTGAAAATGAAAGGCTTAGCACAGAGCAGCCTGTGGAGGTACAACAAATAGCAGCCATTTAGAATAGACATCATTTATATAAAACAGCTTCAAAAGTACAATACGAAAAACAGCCTCTCCCATCCCATTCATGCTACTTGCACTTTGTCCAGTGCTCATACTTATGGTGCGATATTAATCATTCTGGAATGTTTACATCACGTCCACACTATACTCTTTCATACAATACCAGACAATTGTCTATTTATTGTGTTGTCTATTGTCCATTGTCTCTTTGGATAGGTACTGGCTTGTTCCCACCACAATTGTGGCTAGCTTAGTATTGGTCAAAGCATTAAGATGCATAGACAGCCAATCTGAAGCACAATAGATGTTATATTTACTGCATTTATCAGACTCTTTTATCCAAAGCGACTTCCATTCCCTAACTACAGGGGGCAGTCTCCCTGGAGCAACTTGGGGTTAAGGGTCTTGCTCAGGGACCCAGTGATGGTCTGCTGAAGGTAGGAATCAAACCCATGACCTCTTGGCTACTATCCTACCCACTAGGCCACCACCACCCCTGAAATGTTATTTGAGTTGGTTGCGGGAAGTTTTGGGGAGATGGATTTGAGTGACTATTAACTTCTGGCACTTATCTTCTAAATTTGGCTAATCAGGAGGAGATGGAAAAATGTGTCCATCTAATTTTTCACCAAAAAACCTCAACATTACTACTGACCAGTCTGTGTATGGATGCAGTGCAGGCATTAAAAACAGAGCAAACCGAAAGAACCAGCAATAATCAGCATTCACTGAAGTGCAGTGTTCTTTGAAGGCTTGAGAAGAAATTCTTCTGCTTCCATTTTGATCCTGCAAAATTACAGAAGGACAAATTCAATTGAGGTTGTCATACAAAGCAACACATTTTTCTTCTTTAACATAGCGAGTAAAGTGGAGGAAAGTCAAGCAGTGAAAGCCTTGCATGTCGTTATGTCCCTCCTCTGCTCTCAGGACGATGTCCAGCCTGACCCCAGGACAGTGATAACCCTTTAATCTGGAGATTACTGAACCGTGCTGCTCAGTCATTGCTGTGACGTTCTGCAGATCGACGCCGGAAATGAAACGTCCTGCTTTGCAGGGATTGCTTAGCTCACTATTTGTACAAGATCTTTATTTATGGTCAGTTTTGCTTAAAACAAGAGTTAGGGAAACAGCCAAATTCAGGTTTTATTTTCCCCTAGATGACACACTGTTATCTATAAATACAGATAAAATTCAGGCTTTGAGATGCCTACTGCTTTTAACCAATGCAAAATTCTCTTATCCATCTTTAAGAACCTAAGACAGTACCAGACACTATTTGAACAAAAGTATTGGGACACACCTGGTTTTCAGGGTTTGGGCTTCGCCCCTTATTTCCAGTGAAGATCAATCTTAATGCTTCAGTATGCCAAGACATTTTGGATAACGCCATGCTTCCAACTTTGTGGACACAGTTTGGGGAAGAAGCTTTTTTTTATTCCAGCATGACTGTGCCTCAGTACACAAAGCAGCTCCATAAAACCATGGCTGGAGGAGTTCAGTGTGGAAGAACTTGACTGGTTCCACAGAACCCTGACCTCAACCCCATCCAAAACATTTGGGACGGAGCTTGAGAGCCCGGCCATTGCTGTAATGGTCAGGCATCCCAATACTTTTGTCCACATAGTCTAGGTCAGTGCTGGTCGGTGATGGTTATTCAGGCATGCAGTTTGCATAATGCTAGTTTGTCGAGTTTTAGCTTCATTATTTGTTACATTAGCCTTGTAAGGGTAAGGAACAACACTAATATTTCTTGTCCACAATAATCGCTGTCAGTCATGATTAAAAAAAAAATCAATGTGTATTGATTTACTGATCATCACACATTCTAGCTAGACCATATCTTACATTCTGCCAGCTGATTATCTCCCCTAGCACTGGCAGCTTGTAACTCAGTGTGTGTGACATCTTACTTGGCCAATGAAAACTAGTTTTGATTGGTTATTTTGTATCTATTTTAATTGAAAAAAAAGAAAAAGGAAAATCCTATCTGGTTGAACTCCAGGACACCAGCTACAAATAAAGTTGGTGCCTTGGCCTTTAGGCTTATGTCCAGATCCATTGTCCACTCAGTGGATGACAGTATGCCTTTGATGGGTCAGAGGATGATCTAGGCTTGGACGATGTCTGCGTGAATGAAAAGAAAAGCTAAGACCAGATTTATTACAACGGCAACAATATAGGCTTCATTCTGCCACTCTCAGCGGGGACTATAGACCTTTCACCTTTACGTCTCAGCATCTGCGGTGGCTTGTTCAGCTGAGCCGGGCTTAGCGGATAAGACCAGCCGACACGGTGCGTTTCTGCAGCCCGTTCCTATTAACCACAGCAAAAACACACTTGCTACCGATGTCACAATTGATTTTTTATTTCTTTACCTCATTACCTCATTAACC
>JBBPCY010029934.1:0-14225 GCA_037974405.1 Brachyalestes nurse | reverse complement strand
AGACATAAAAGTCGATCATCGATGTTAGATTGCTTATTTAGGATTCCTAACTCGAGATAAGATAGGATTCCTAAACTCCGTTAGGATTTGCTTCTGTAATGTCAAATTGAAAAAAGAAATCCTATCTTAAATCGTCCTATATTAACTTTTTACTTAAGACAGGAAGTTTCTGTAATACGGCCTCAGATCAGTAAACAGTTCGCCCGGTCGCAAAGTGAAAGTAAAAAAACAAGCACGAATTCAAACACGATTGCAATATTTCACGCATTGACCGTGGCTCATCGATACCCAAAAATGACATAATGACCCAGCTACATTTGCGAAAGAATGCAAAAGCTTTGACATAAATTTTTCCTTCCTATGATAGCCCGACGGGCAGGGCTGAAATAGATTTTGGTAGCCCAACTGGAAGACACTATAGCCCTGGGACGTCGGGCTAGCGATTTTGCGAGCCCTGGTGTAGGTTCAGTAGTGAAAAAGGATTGGATTCTTCTGATGTTATAGAGAAGGTATCTGCATGTCCTTGAGAGGTGGCCAACATTCGACTAGAATAACAATTCTTCATCTAGCATTACACCAAGATTTCTCTGAGGGGACAATAACAGTTCCCAAAAGGAACGATGAGGTCGTTGCTTGGTCTTGCTAAGATTCAGCTTGAGGTGGTGGGCTGCTATCCAAGAGAGGATGTCAGCCAGACAGTCTGAGATCATCACTGGAGGGGAAAGAGAGAATAAGCAGACATAAAGTATGTGTCATAAAAGTGGTAGGAAAAGCCATGAGAGTTTACTACATCCCCCAGAGAACAAGTATAGAGAAAAGAAAAGCGTTTCAAAGACTGAGCCCTGTGGACAATCTTCGTGAGGCAGACTGGGAGCCATGCCATGCTACTTAGTACCTCCGGTCATCAAGAAAGAAAACAAACCATTGCCAGGCTGTGCCCAATATCCCAAGGCACAGGAGGAACTATGTTAAAGGCTACAGAAAGCTCAAGAAGAATCAGAGCAGAAGACAGGTTGGCTGATCTAGGTACATGAAGTTCTTTAGAGACAGATACTAGTGTGGTTTCAGTAGAGTGCACAGCCTTGAAAGACTGGTGAGGGTCCTGAAGCCTGTTTTGAGAAAGAAAGATGTTGAGTTGGTTATAAACAGCACATTCCAGGACTTTGGAAAGGAAGGAGAAAAGTGATACCGGCCTACAGTTGATATCTGAGGAGTTCAGCGTACGTTTCTTCAGAATTGGTGTAACCACTGTAGATAAGAAAGCAGATTTGACATGGCCAGTTGTTAAGGAGCCACTGATGATGAAGGCGATATGCAGGATTACATCTAAGGATATCATCTGGAGTGTACTCAATGTGATAGGGTCGAACAGAGATGTGGTGTGTTTGCTGGAGGTCAGGAACAAGGACACATCGAGAGAGGGAGAGAGAGAGGTGAGAAGCCAAGAAACTGGGTGCCATTGGCCGGCCTCTAGCTGACCGGCAGCTTGATTGGCTGGAAGGATCTACTAAAGTCATCAATCTTCTCATTGAAGAACACGCCAAAGTCTTCTGGTGAAAGAGCTGGTCAAAAACAGGGAGTGATAGACATTTAAGAAAAGTTGGCAAAGAACTTGCAAGGATTGGATTGCGATTCTTTAAACTTGTTTTGTAGAAGGAAGACATTGCAGAAGTTAAATCAGTGGCAAATTTGGATAAAAGAGAGCGATGAGTAATAAGGTCGCAGTCGCAATGCATTTTCCTCCATCTTCTTTCGGCTGCTCTCAGTTCCATTTGGTTACTTCGCAGGACCTCAAACAGCTGGGGGGGGGGGGGGCAAGCTTTGTTCTGGAAAACAAGGGGCAGAGTGGATTAATTGAGATATGGTGAGATGTAGAGGAGTGGACAATATAACGAACATGGGAAGAGATCTGGTTGATACTAAGTCAAGAGTGTTGCCTGCTTTGTGGGTTGAAGGAGACGCACGGGGGACAGGCCAAAAGATGATAGGTAAGCTCAGAGGTCTGCTGGTTGTCACCTGGAAGATTCAAGTTCCCAAGGAGAGTGAGTGGAGAGTCATCAACTGGAAATGAGCTCAGGAGGATGTCCAGTTCATTGAAGTCACCCAGGAGGCCACCAGGGACAAAGGCAGCCAACAAAAAAACAAACCACACAACAAACAAAGTAGCAATCTAGAACAAAAGAAGTCAAAGTGGACAGCAATGTAAGCCTCCACATCAGTGGTGCCTTCACATAAATACGCATCCTCCATGTCATCACAGATGCTAGTTTTTGGACCTTTTGTGGATAACACAGAATTAAGACTGACTGTGTTTTCCAAAACAAGCTGAAATGTGGACTAGTCTGACCACAGAACACATTTCAATTGTTTTTACATCTCAAGTAAGCTTGGGTCCAGAGAATTCATCTGCATGTACAAAACTGATGTGTGGCTTCCTCTTTATAAATACAGTTTCAGAGAGCATTTCTTGATGCAGCGGCAAATTGTGTTCAGCCTCTAAGTACTCCTGAGCCCATGAGGTTATGTTCGTCACGGTACCATAAACGTTTTACCATCTAAGGGCTCTAAGGTCACGCACATTCAGCCTTGGTTTTTGCCTTTACACACAGAGATTTCTCCCTGAATCTTTTCACAGTGTTATTAACTGTACATGATGACAGACCTAAAAACTAAATACTGCTAACTTCTACTGTGTTTAAATTAAAATAGATCATTCACTCACAAACGTCAGCACAAAGTTGCTCGCAAAGACTGAACATTTGGTGGATGCTCCTTTTATACCCAGTTTTGAAACACACCAGTTACCACCCTCCTAATTTAGGAACCTTCCAGAAAGTTACTTGTATAAGTCTTTCAGTCTTACTTTGCCTCTGTCCTAACTGTTTTGGAGTGTTTTACAGGTGTATATATATACACACACCAAACAGAATTAAGTTTATTTGTCCATTTGCCTTTTAAATGAAGGTTCAAGTTATTAATACCACATTACAGATTTTAGTTTTTAGTGCATTTTTGGGTTTGTATTTTCTTATTAACCAACATACTTATCACTGATCTCAGGTCTTCTCTCTGTTTTTGCACCTCCATCATCCTCATTCTCACTCTCTCTTCCTCTGCTCTCCTCTTCTCTTCCACCTCCTGCAGAATCTTTCTGTCCATTTCAAAATGGCGTCCACTGTTTGCTGTCACCATCTCCTCTATCTTCTCCAGCAGCTCTGTGACCTGAGAGTCATCAGCTCTGTTCTCATTGTTCAGAACATGATACATGTTCCCACATTTCTCCACCAGCCACTGGAGCTCCTTCCCTTCACTCTCCATGTGCTGCTCTATGGTTGTGTCTCCCAGCCAGTCCCCACAGGTGAACAGCACTATAGTGTGACTCCACACTCTCTCAGTGAGAAGATTCATGTATCCCATTAATACTCTTTTCTCTTTCTCTTCAAACATGATGCCCAACCGAATCACTAGTAGTAGAGCGTGGGGTCCTGGAGGACACAGAGACACACTGAGCACAATCTCCTGTTTCAGTAACTCAGTGCTGTTTTCTACAGGTACATCAATCCACCATCCTGGAGCTTCAACCACAGTGATGTGTCTTGCTGCTACTTCTCTCTGCCTCTTCACACACTGAGCAGTTCTCTTTAACTCAAACTCTTCTCTGCCCAGGATGGTGTTTCCAGCTGAACTCTTCCCAGCATTTCTGTGTCCCAGCAGAACAATCTGCAGATCTGAGTGACCACTGGTTTTCTCTGTTAATGACACGATGAAAATATCATTGTAATATAATTTGTATTTTTCCATTGTTTATTTCAAGATGATTCAAGATTCAATATTCTTTATTTTGTTATATACATAGTTAAAAAGTACAACATGTAGTGAAATGAGCCCTTGATTCAACTGCAATAAATCGATCAAATAATTCACATTAAATTAAAAAGAAATTCAAAGATGCTAAACAAAAACGTTTAAACCACAATGAGTGTTGATGTGTTATGAGATATTGATTGATGTGATATGAGCATTGATGTGCAATGACTGATTGAGTGATGTAATATGAGTATGAGTATGATATGAGAAACTGATGAGATATGAGTATTGATTAAAAGTCATATGAGGGATGTGATATGAGATATTGTTGTGATTTGAATATTAATTGATGTGAAATGGGTGATTGATGTGATGAGATATTCATGTGGTATGAGTACTGACTGATGTAAAATGAGAAATGTGATTTGAGTATGATATGAGATATTGAAGTGATGTGTACTGACTGAAATATTTGTGTGAGTATCTGTAGTTTTAGGAATAAGTGATTAACGAATAAGAAGAGCAGAGCAAAGCATGCAGGTCATTGGAAACATTATTTAAAACAGAATAGCTCAGCAGAAATTCACCCAATCTGGCAACACCTTCCAAAAAATCATACACATTCATGTTCTAGCAATGCTTCATTTAAAAATGTAACACACTGGGGTACAGCATAGCTGATTACTTGTAGTCTGAGTACATTTTAAATAATCTTTCATTTCCAGTAATATTATGGCAAAATTTGCCTCATTCAAGAAAGTATATTCACATCAACACATACTGAGTCAATGGATGATTAAAAAAGGGTTGTAGGTTGTTCAGACAAATGCCACGGCCCTACATCTGACCTGTTTCCTGCTCATGCTTGCCAGCAGACCACACTCTGGTTCAGTGCCCAACTCTGTATCTGGAACTACAGTTATATGCAGAGGTTTGCCTTGACATTTACAGAGCGCCTGTTTTTTTTTAAATATGCAAATATGCTACTTGTAGTGCACTGTTGACTATATTGTTTTTTTTTCTTTTTGCTTGTTACTTTTCCCTCCTTTTTAGCTGTTCTTAATTTCTTATTCTTTGTTTTACATACTGAAAAAAAAATAAACCGTTAAAAAAGGTTGCCACAACTTTTCACATTTGTTGTTTTGCTTTTTTCTAGTACACTAATTTTACAGAAGCACTGTACATTAAGCGTGCAGAGGTGTGTTCTCTGCAGAGGATACTTTTAATATAGGGCGTTCAGAAAACATGCCTTTTGACCAGGGGTACCCAAACTTATTATGCTGCATAACTCTGTATATACACTTCATAAAACTGGATATGGTGTGTGAACAGCCATTAACAGGTATGCATGACATTATTATTATTAGTAGTAGTAGTGGTAGTAGTAGCATCAGTAGTAGTAGTAGTAGTAGCAGTAGTAGTAGTAATAAAAAAGATTATTTCTAAGAACACAGTCCTGTATTCACTTTGCTCTTTAATTCAAAACCTTGCCCTCTGTTGTTGCACTGTATGGTAAGAGCGGATGCAGAAGCTAAAGGTGGCGGGTCATGAAAATCAAACATAAATTCACATAAATATGTGGCTAAACACTCATTTTCAATTCAGTTAAAGCCGTGTTTCATCTCTGACACCTGTTTCAAAGAACACAGCTGAGTGTCCTTGCCATTTTTCTTGTTTACATCTATCAGGTCTACGCTTGACTCACCACTAGACACAGAATCACCTTAAAACTGCTAAAACAATGAATGAACAACTTAAAAAAATAGGTGTTGAATCCTTTACCCATCACGTGTAGACCCGATGCTGATGTTCAGTCCTCTAAACCTGGGCATACAGTGTGCGATTTTTGTCCGATTTTGAAACGACTCTCCACTCGTGCGACGATTTTGGGGATCGACCCGAGTTTCGCCTTAATCGTGTGTCGTGCACCGTGTAGTATACAGGGGGTAACGAAAAGCGATTAACACCTCACGACCAGCTCCCGATCAGCCATCTTATGGTCGCCAGAAAATTAAACCTGGTTAAAACCCCTCGTGAGGGTATCGCACTGTTAGGGCAGTGGCACGAGCAGAGTTAACGCAACCTCTCAAACTGCGCATGCGCAAACACAGAAATGAAAGTAAAAAAGACGGAGCCGCATGACAGCGCTTGTGCCCCACGTACCGTGTATGGACGTACAGTGTGAGCAGTCAGGTCGCACAAGAGGATCGGGCCGTATAGTGTGAGAATCGTGAGCTACGAACTTCCCCCTGCGATTCAGTCGTACAGTTTGAGCAGGAGCTGAATAACGCGACTTAAAAAAATTCAATGGATGGTGTGTGTGTGTGTGTGTGTGAGGAAATGATTGGAATGTCCTCAAATTGAACATCTTTAGAAATTGGGATATTTTGCTAGTTCTCACAAGGAAATGTTTTCACCAAAAAAATCAACTTTTTAGGATAAAACTATAAGAGCACAGAGCTTTTTGGCCACTGAGATTAAGGACAGGGTCAGATGTAGAAGCAGACATTGTATTACTGACACATAACATTTGTTACACAAGTCAATGGAATATCCTCACAACTATAGTAATAACAAACATCTTTAGTATTTATTATTTATTTTGTAGACAGTTAAATAAGCGCTTAAAATGACAAAAAATGGCAAAACTAAATGCCACGTTTGTATCTTAAATTAATCTGTAAGATTTGTCCAACATTAGACAGACGATTTAATAAAACACGATTCACTTAAAACAATCTGAACACATTTTAAACCAGGTGGTTGAAATACGTTGCCTAGCTATGAATAGTAAATTTTAAACCACTCAAGTTAACATCCTTCTCATCCATTTTAAGCTGCTGAAACATCTGATAGAATCCTAATGAAGTGTGAACCTGCTGCTCGGTTTTCATAGTAAAATTATGGTGTTGCTAGGTCGTTACTATGGCACTGCACATGGTTGCTAAGGTGTAGTTTTAGCTGGTTGCTATGATGTTCTAAGGGGTTGCTAATATGTTGCTAGGAGGTTACTATGGCCTCAGAGGCACGGGTTATACAGACCGCTCATATAGACCAGGGTGCCAAGACTTCTTCACGAAAGGGGTGCCAGTAGTTATGACCAAAGAGAAGAACCCAAAGATTTGTCCTTTAGTCAGATTGGAACCGTCAAACTCTTCTGACACCTCAAATCATTGATTCTCTCTCTCTCTCTCCATTTATTTTCACTTCACCACTAAACACGAAGAGGTGGAGTAAAGTGGTGTTTACAACCAAACTGTTTATGGTTTAGGATGAATGAAAACAGGTGGACCGAACTGCACACAAAAACAAGCATTCACATACTGATAACACAGGTCAACAGGGATAATCAGAGATACGTTTATGTGGGTTTGTAGTGTTTTTCATGCTGATTTCAAATCTGTGTTTAGTTTTTCTGCACGTAGTTTTTGTGATGAAGCTCTTAATATATTACATGATGAATTCGTTGCATTACAATATTACTGTAGTTAAAATGTAAGGCATTACACTACAATTGCGTTGCTTTTAAGTTACTCTCACCAAAATAACTGGAAGGTAAGTAGTGGAAACAAGTAGGGTATAAAACCCGCAGTTTGAGAAAATACATGACTCTCATTGCGATAATTTGCGAAGGAACGGTGCATGTTCAGTGTAAATCCTTCTCTGAATGTACTGTGGGGTCTACGTTCAGTGAATGGATCACTCACTGACCCCAATTTGCCATGTAGACAGGACACCTAAACCATTACGAATTATAAACGACTTTATTTTTACAAACGCGTTTGTTAAAGCAACACAGCCACAAAACTCTCCCGGTCCCGGAAGCCGTGAACTGAACTGAAGCCTGGTCCGTTCAGCCGTGTATCGGTTCAGGAAGTCGGGGCCGTGAATGAATCTTTTGAAATACTTTTTTAGTGAACTGATTCTAGTAATTCGGTACATCTAAAAGAACTACCATGTCCGTTACTAGTGACTACAAGCAGTGAAAACATTTCGCGGACGTTTCTCCTCTGCTGATTTCGCGGTGATATTGGCGAATTTGTATGAAGGGAAAAAAATCACTTAATTCCTGGTTAAAAATGCAGTGTAACGCGCATTACTGATATTTGTACGCAGTAAAATATTACAATATCTTTTCTGTAATGCCTTACATTACCGCGTTACAGCAAAAACAATGCATTGGAGTAAGTAGTTACTTTTGTAACGCACATACCCGTTTCTTTTCATAACTGATCTGTACATACTGAAAAAGGGGGGAGGGCGTGCGCTGGGGGGGCAGGAGGGGTGGGAGAGACAGAGCTCAGCACGAGCTTCTTAGTGGAGCAGTATCAGTGCATAAAACAAGTTAATAGTAACAATAGTGAGACATATTTCATTGACCTGTGCATACATGAAAAGCAGGGCGCTTCAAAGCTCTCAACCATTCTCTCTCTCCCGATATGTTTCACAAGTCCCTCGACCTTTTTTAAAATGACAGTCGATCAATTGTACAGCTTTGACGTTGAAGCGGTTCCAAAATTCAGCAGGAGAGGCGCCTATATTGTCTGTACGAAAAGAATAACAATAAAAAGAAAACTAACAAGAACAGTATTTGCTGTTTGCATCTACAATATCTACAATAACAATAATATAGCTAAAACTAACACAGTCACACTAATTAGTGTAATAAACATTAAGGCATGCGTTCATATACAGACCTTCCATCAGGCTAATCATTACTAAGAGAAAGACAACAAACATTTACTGCATATTTACTGCATTCTACAGATTTATTTATTACCTTCACATTCACATCGGGATCAAGATAAGTAATTACACGCCATCATGCTTTACATCGTAAACAAGAGACTTTTTAGTGTCTATATTATTTGTTATTTACAAATATATCCACATTTAGTAACAAACCATAAGATTATTTAGTGTTTTTAACTAAATTAGTCTTTTTCACTTCAATGCCATGCGGTCAGTCATTCCAGACTGAGGTTTGTTTATTTTACAGTCTGAGGTTTCATCATGATTGCATTATATAGGATCGCACCTTAAGGTGGCATACAAATGTAAAATAGTAATTTTTAGACTTGTTTTTCTTATTTTGACCTGTATAGATAAGATATTGTGATTAAATCTACAATCTACAATCCACAAATCCTCATTTGTTTTTTTCATCATATCTTGGGAACGCACACCGGCATGTCATTACAGTGAAAAATACACAAATCTAGGTCTATAATACCTGCGTTGTCCTTTAAAAAATGGCTGCATATGCTGATTCTGTCACTCAGAACTCATGAAACTGAGAAGACAGGACATGCCCTTATTATGAAAGCACTTTTGTATTTAATTCATATTTCTTCATGGCTTTTATTCCAAACATTAAGGCTGCAGTCAAAGTCCAGTTCAATAGTTGAAAATACCAGCTGCCGTTTACAGTATCATACATCAATATATGTATTGTGTTTTGTTTATAGAGTTAAAATAGAGGAATAGGGTAACAGATTGCATATTTTCATTCAGCATGCAAAAATAGTCAACGAAAGTGTGTTTACCAAATGTAACAAATATTTCATCGTTACTTTCCAGCATGGTATCACTAAACAGCAATGTACTGATTAAATGGTTTGTTCCTATTTCACTGTAGAAGTCCCTGATTTTCAGTTTAGATACACACACACTTGCAGAAATACCTATTAGTGCATAGATGCTAGAGCTGCACAGATATCATGTGTCATTCATTATTGCGATATCGCTCTTTTTTAATACTGATATCAGAAGGCTGCAAAATGCAAATGAGCCTCTAACTAATCACAGTGTTTGACGGGATGATCAGTCACAGCTCCCGGTGAGTTACTGGGTTTCCTGATGAATCGAGGTCTTCCAACAACAGTCTGTTTCACCTTTGTGTGGGTTTGTGAACCAAAAATATAATTCACAATGCATCGTAATTCATTCTTACCCATTTACAACATTTCCGACCTCTGTTCATTCCTTTGGAATTAAACAGGCTGTTTTTGTTATTGTGCCTTTAAGGCTGATATGCAAATGATCACTTTTCTGTTTGGCTACCCTGTATTGTATCTCATTCAAAAGGCAGCATAGAACTTCACCATGATTGTGAGATTAAACTGTTGTAAGCTGAATAAGGAGATGTAAATATGAAAATGTATTTGTTTTTAAAACGGCATGTTTAACATCTCAGTTTCTATATACAGAGAGTATGGACAGGTGGGTAAATGTACATTTTAGAACTATAACAATATTTACAAACTTCAAGCCTTTTTAATTCCAGAATAAATAATGAAATGGGCCCTTTACTATACTGAAAGGCATTGCAATTTCTCTATGTAGCAATATAATTCGAAAACTAATATTTTGTCCATATCATGCAGCCCTAATATTACATTTCGTCACGTTGCTAAAATAATCGCGACATCATTTTTTGGCATAATTGACTTTTTTGCCTAATTCATCTCCTCATAGGGCTGTAACGGTACATGTATTCGTCCCGAACCGTCACGGAACAAGGGTCATGGTTCAGTACATGATGTCATACGGAGAATACACTGTACGACGGCGATTAAAGTAATGCGGAACTAAATTTACAAGCGTGAGTTTCATATGGCAACATTAAACAGCAACGTTTAAAAAGTTTAGCTTCAAGCTGATTCACGTCCTATGAAAGCTCTCATAACATGGCTACTGAAAATGTCACAGATGAGCTGGAAGACCTGTCTGCGTCTTTTAAATCCAGCATGTGGGATTATTTTGGCTTCCCAGTGAATTACGATGGCAATGGAGAGCGAATCATAGGTCAGACAAAGACGGCGTGTCTGTGTGCGGAAACACATCAAATATGATAACGCATCTTCGACGGCATCAACCAGATGTGAAAATTACCACCGGAGCGATTAGGTAAGACTAATATTTATTACTAATTTCTATTAATAACAAGATGTTTCAGTTGTTTTTTGTCATCCATACATGAAAACATAAGCAAGAGTGTGTGTTTACTGGTTAATACACTGCTGTTTATTTACAATAAACGAACCGAACCGTGATATCAGAACTATAATGAGAACCGAACGGTGACCTTTCTGTACCGGTACACCCCTAATATATATTATTAGGGGTGTACCGTGTCAGAATACCCTGTCAGGGGTGTCAGAATACCCTGCTTCACTGTAGCAGTTCTCAGTGTTAGAACCTGACTGTATAAACTGGCTCTATGCACCTCTAAAGATCTATATATCTATCTAGGCTCTTCTCATTTAAATACAATATATTTTTCTCTGATTATGCATATTATTTGCCTCTTTTTCATCATTACCAGTGCTAAACTGACTGTATAAACTGTTTGAAATTTGGGAGTAATTTTCCACAGTGTAGCATGAATCGTTAGACTTTGTTGTCGATTTGCGCTACGGTAGCATTTTTCGACAAGACAGCATCATTCGTCAGAACACCTGTGCGTATGTACATTGTCTTAAACTGCACCTTATAGATGGACTTAGTTCTATCATTGTTCTTGCTGAAGCCTTTTTCCCCTCAGCATATAAGGCCATATTTTTGATTGCCATTACTGCACATGAACAGTGCAGAAACAGTTATTAAATAAAAGAGACGTTGAAAGTCTGTAATGTTGATTATTTATTCACTCATATGCCAAAATTTATTACAATTTTTAAATACTTTTACAGAAAAAATGTGTGTGATTAATTTAGAATAATTAATCAGAGAGCTTGCAATTAATAAGATATATTTTTCCTAATATATGTATATATTTATATATTGCAGGGTTCAGGCGTCCCATGACTTTTGTTCATAATATATGAACAAAAGTCATGTGACGCCTGACCATTACACTAACAGAGACTTTATTGAAACTGCATTCAGATACTTAGACTTTAATATGGAGTTGGTCCACCTTTACAGCTGCTGTAATGCTCTGGACTCTGAGGGGAACTTGTTTTTCTTTAACAAACTAGATCAAACTTGAATGCCCTGCAGTGGCAAATAGCTTTGGTTTTATATTTGATTAGATTACATTACTGTTTAGAAAATATTCAAACTGCAGCTGTGTAACTGTGTTAAAGAGAAACACTGCTGTTAAAAAACTCCTTATTAGTTTAAAGTGTTTGCAAACCAAATGTTACTTTTGTTCATGTAGCAAAAGATTTTATTCACGATTAAAAACGTCTTTTTAAAGCAGTAATATATGTATATAAATGACTTGGTGTGATCATAGTGGTCAAGACTGAGTGCTAGCGAAACCAATCAAATACCCACATCATGTACACAGCAAACAAGTAATTAAAATTTAAAGTAGTTAAAACTTTTGAAAGCTGAAAATTAATAAAGATAGACAAACAAACAAATTACATAGAGGAAATAGAAACATAAACATAAGATGCAGACTTTAAATAAATAAGGACTAATAATGATAAATAAAGACTTTTAATAAATAAAGACCAACTGGCATTTTCTTTTCAGTTTCCTTTTTGCCTTCTTAGAATAAAGTCCAGCAAACACACAGACTAAACACAGCGACTCCAACAGCACTGGCTGCTTCCTCACTCAGGTCTCTCGTAATTTACAAAATATCATCCAGAGAGTTTCCTGTCAGGTCTGAATGGTTTAACCCACTACAGTGCTGCCTCCACATAACCTCTGCAACCAGGCCCTTCGCAAACTATAGGTGGTCCCTTCGCCTTCCTTGTAGGTGGGAGGTCTGCACACTCCCACACATGTTTAATTTTCCCAGGGATGCTAACAAGGAAGTGCGCTCCATTCTATTAATGCATTCATTCACTGGTTATCTGAGCTACTTTTCCTTAACCAAGGTCATGGGGGTCCTGAAACCTCTCCCAGTGCTCATAAGGAAAAAGGTGGAGAAACACCCTGGACCCTGCCAGTCCATCACAGGACAAACACAGACAATCACACTCACACTCACACACACACACACACTCACACAGAACAGGCGTTTACATGCCTCATCCAGTCTCTGCAGTTGGGGTCACGGTGTGCACTCGGGTTTTACTTTGGGTCTTTGTTTTTTATGGATTCTTGGAATGTCTGTATGAAGTACCTGACTGCTGTTGACCAGCGTCTGGCTGTTCATGGCTTGAGTCTTATTTGCAGCAGATCTAACAGCATTGTGGCACCTGTACTGAAAATCCCAATGTAAAGTAGAAATTGTAAAGTGACCATTTTTGTCACGTGTAAACAGTGAAATTCACTACATATAACTCAGTGCTCAGTGAAGAGGAGGGTCTTCAGTCTCTGTTTCCTGTAGATTTGCACACTTTATATCTTGTTTATACTTGTGATGATTGTTGAAATATATTTGTTCTTCATATTTTTTATGACTTCTAGCCTTTAACTTTTCTCTTTAATTTATTGTGACTACATTGCATATTCTCACAGATGCATTTCACTACACATTGTATTTTTATAACTATGTATGTGACAAATAAGTATCTTGATTCTGATCTTGCTCAGCAGGGGAATTAAATGTTGAGCCTAATCCTCAGACAGCCGTCTACAGTATTGTGCTATTTTTTCAAATGTCATCAAGTACTGTGCAATGTCATCCTCCTCTTGGAGCAGTGATACATTTAGACCAGTCCGGTCAAAACTGGACTTCATTCCGCAGTTGCCTAAACTGGTCTTGTCTCTTATAATGTTCCTCTCTGGTTTGATGTGCTGGCAGGAAGGCTTGACGTTGTTGGGCTGGGTTGTTCAGGACTCCCATCACACTGTTGCTCTAGTTGTACTTTTCATATATCCATGACGTCTTGCCACACCACATGTGTGGTATCATGCATCTGCAGGCCATATCACCTTTGCAGGCTCGCTGTGTGTTGACTTTACCTAAAGTTACAGTTCCCAGTACTGTTTCACCTGTTCTGGAACTCTTTATCCACAGACCTCAGGTTTTGGAGCCTTCTGGAGTCCTATGTGCACATATGTGGAGCAATATAATGTAGCGTGGTGTGTTGAGTGCGTGGAACAGTGTACTGTGGAGCATGTGTGTGGGTAGTGTGTATGTAATTGGGAGCAGACGTGAAGGGCCCCGTGGCCTCCACGTGTTTCCATGGTGATGTCAGCCCTGGCGGCCTGCGGTCGAGGAGGGAAACACGTGGCGGCTTGGAATGTCTGAGAGATCAGACTTTCTCTTCTTTATTCTGTATCTCTCTCTCTCTCTTTGACCTCTCCTGATAGTCTCCTGAATGTAGATACCTCCTTTTCATTCTTTTTTAAGTATTGTATATTTTCAAAGGGCTCTTACCTACAAAATGACATTAAGTGAATGTGTTCATCCTCTCAGCTATACAGCTCCAGAAAAAAAGAGACCACTGCAAAAATGTTCAGTTTCTCAGGTTTTATCTTTTATAGGTGCAAGTATTAAACTGAACAGC
>JBBPCY010029877.1:0-14228 GCA_037974405.1 Brachyalestes nurse | reverse complement strand
TATGTTTGTAAACTTGTGGGAGGGCTCTTTGAAACCCTAAGACCCTCAGCTATTGGTTAAAGAAAAGAAACTGACGTAAAAATCCTCCTATTACGGCGAAAAACATATGTTTCTGGGCGGGAACTGTTTACGGGAAGTTATATGTTTGTGACAATTTGTGGCTTTTCCTGATAATCTGCATTGTATCATCCCTGAAAAATACATATTGGTCAAACCCTCTCAGTCCTATCAAGATTTTAGAGTAATGTCATAGATTAATAACTTTTTTTGCCCTAAATTCTGTTTAAAATGTAATCTTGATATAACATTTTTGTTCACTTTTGTATGAAAAATCTTCACCTTCACATAATGCATTTGTGGAACACTTATTTTTCAGAGCGTACTGTACATTGTTTCAGCATTGTTTCTACACACATACAAAAAGACTGTTATAGAATATATTGAAAATGAACTGTCACCATTTTACCTCATGTTTCTTATGAAAGAATGTTAAATGGCTTATAATTACTTATCAGCCCATTAATAATGCATTAACAGCAGCTTTTTAAAGGCTTCTTTTTCTATTCAAATGTTAACTGTAGGTGCGGTTGGAATATTCAAATGAACAATTTGCGCTTCTGTAGACATACTTGGTATTAAAAAAGCCCATCAGCTGCTGTAAACTCGTGTAGGGATCAGGTTTCGAGGTGTGTTTGCTTTGTAAAAATTCCCCCTCCTTTCCTGCATGAGCTGAGGTAGGGCAGGTAATTATGTGGGGGTCCTGAGAGGGGGCTGTCAGGGGTGTAACATGGTGTAGTTAGAGTATGCTCAGACGGGGCTGCATTAACACAATGGTGACATTACAGCACAATGAGAGCTCATCCAGCACTACAGGTAGTGTGATCCCATTCTGATCTGTGTGTCCTCTGCACATGTCCATGTTTCCCATGAACATGCTCTCACTGCGGTCCGGATATGCCGTTAAGGACCAGTGTGAAAAGGGTCAGAGCGTGGTTTTGAAATGAGGCGGTTTGCCTGGCTTTGGCTGGACCACAGCAAGATCTGGCACTGATTCTGGTACTGAGGTGTACACATTAGCCATTAGAGCTGGGCAGCATTTATCATTATTATGATAAATTATGTCACAAAATGTTTTTTAATAAGATTTCTGAGTGCATTGTTGATATGTTTCATTGCTAACAGATTAAAATGAGTCCTGTGTAGCCCGTAGAACTCAGAATGTATTAGGGAAATCTGTTTTCAATAAATATTAATGGTTAAAACACTTGGCATTTGCTGCTCGGCCGCTCTCTGGACCCCCTCCCTCTGAGGGTTTTCCCCACCCACTTGTGGGCAGAGACTATCCTGAAGGTTTTCCCGGGTTCAAAGATCTCGTGTTTTTATTTTTCGTTAGCGATAATTATAGTAGCGGTCATTATTATTACTGTCTTTTAAATGACAATAACTTTGATATAGGAACATAGGAACACCAAACAAAGCTCAGCATGACGTCTGACACCTCAATCATCAACATAAACCAGGGGACCCTCCATGTAGGGAGCTGTTTTGCCAATGTAATGCTGTATGTTGCGGTTCCGTCACAAACTTTACATAAAAAATGATCTGTGTTCATAATTTTTTATAGTATTTATAGACACACAACTGGCTTTTTTGTGTATCCCAACAAAACTTCATATGATGTATCGTGAAAAATATTACTGTGTTTTGCCCATAACTACTTCACTACATACACTTTATTCGACATGAGAACCTCACTGACTACTTTATGCGGTTCACCTACTATCTATAGTACTGTGTCATTTGTCCTAGGCATCTAAGAATTATTTTTTAAAAAACCATATCTTAGCAATAGTTGTTTTGTGCTTGTAAAACATCTTTAGAATAAATGCAAATAAACTTGAATGCAGGAAAAATGTCAGTTTTCACATTTCTGAGGTTTAGTTCCAGATTTCCCCTTGATTTCCAGCCTTTGTATTTCCTTCATCAAATTCACCACCACCATGCTTGATTTAACATAATGAAGCACTGCTGACCAAGGGTTGCTCTCCAATGACATTACAAATAATACCAGACTTCCATCAGTAGAGGTTTGGAAATGGTGAAATGAACACACTGAAGTATGTCTAATCTCTACATCTTCTATTAATGCTATTTTTATTTGTATTAGATCATAATTTTCTCAAATGCCCAGACCTTTTTCAAAAGACTGTAGATCCACTATATAATCAATGTTTTCAGTTATATAAAAGCATTCCTTTTCTTCTTCAGTTCCACCCCATTGTTAAGATTTCCCTAATCACAAGATACTACCGGTACTGGGAAGGTGCTCCATAAAGTATAGTAAAGTGTCCCCTTATATTCACGCTTGAACACACCACAGCACACAGTGTGAACAATGATCAAGAACAATGTTGTACCTAAACTGTACTGCGATGGTACAGAACTTGTTGCACATTTTGATTTTCCACAGTATATCAGGAGCACAGTGTTCAGCAGCACAATTCTCTCTCCACAGTTTGTGGCCGAAAAGTTTTTTTTCTGTCAAAGCAGCTTTTGATATTGTGGCTTTTTATTATTTATAGTCTTGTTTGAGTTTTTTCTCTCTGCATTCTTTAGCGACAAACACCTAACCCAGCCAAAGGATAAAGTTGTTAGTGTCATAGAAAACTCAGACTGAAATGTATCTTCAGCCAAAACAGATAGTAGTGGTTGTATTTTGTCGACTTCAAAGTTGTTAGTTTGTATCTCCATTGTTGTTTTATCTTTACGTGGACAGTTACAAAACAATGGCCTCTTTCCATGTTGCGATGACACCATTTTCGACCAATAAAAAAGCAGTGGTGAAGTCGGCTCAGGTACAGTTCAGCTCAGGTATGGTTCGCTTTAATTGTAATATAAAAATATTTGTTTATGGGAAAGTATGTGTTCCTTGTGCCAGTGGAAAAGCGCCATTGAACTCTTGACCATGGAAGGCTGAGGCATTACCAATAAAACCAATTTTGCTGCAGAAAAACATATATTTGTTTCTAATATGATGCTAGAAGTGTGCAAGTACAGTTTTCAATCAAACTATTTTTGATTGTGTCATCACCAGTGTTCTTGACCTCCTAGGAGAGAGGCTGTATCTAGTGCTTTGCATGCATTATATGATCTTTCATGCAACTTTCTAGGAAATAACAGCATTTGACCTTCACTCATTAAATTGGCTCTCCTTTGTTTGACTGGATTACCTTTTGATGGCTTTCCTAAAAATGTTTTTGCCCAGGATGTTTTCTGCCATTTTGGCCAATTTAACAATCACACACAGCCATATGGAGAGCCTGCTAACATTGACACCAACTCAACAAATTAGCATTCAGCTTTGGCAGACGCTTTTAGGCGTCTTTTTCTTCCGCCGTCCCGTCAGTGAGCTCTCCTTCCTCTGTTATGTAATGCTTTGGCAGAAGTTTATGCCTGATAATTATTCAACTGTTTATAGACCAGGAAAATGGGGAGTCAGGAGGTTTCATTCACTTTCTTTGCGAGAGTGTGTTATGTAAAATTGCAGATGACAGCAGGAGAAAGCTGTGTCTAAAGCAATAAGGCAAAAAAGCCATAGATTTCACTTTTTCTTTTGATGTCGGTGCCTCTGCGTCCACAGCGGCCGGTGCCATTCTCCTTGGTTTCAGCTAAAAGGAGGAAAGTGCTTTTTCTGCAATGCTTTATAGAGTACCAAGTCCTTTGTTTACCTGTGGAAACTTCTTTTTCACTGTTTTTAAAGAGCTAGAGAACATTTTCACATGTACATATGTGTTCTCACTTTACACTGTTTTGCTAGATCCAATAGACTAGACCAGGTCCAACAATTAGAGACTATTGGATTTTTTTATCATGGCAATAAGCTTGCATGGCAGTGATAGGGCCACAGGTTTGATTCCTGGCCAGGTGTCTGAGGGTCCTTTTTGTGTGGAGCCTGCATCTTGTTTCCACCAGTTTCTCTGGTTTCCTCCTGTCCAAAGACATGTCAGGCTAATTGGACATGATAAATTGCTCCTAGCTGTGAGTGTATGCATGGCTGTGTTTGTCTGTGTGTCTGCCCTGAAATGGACTGGTGGCCTGTCTGGGGTGTTTCTCTGCCTTTTGCCCTCCAGAACCTACACAACCCTGGTTAAGGATAAGCAGCTTAGATAATGGATGAACAAAGAAATGCTGTAATGCTTTTTTGTACAAAAATAAATGGCAAAAGCATTCCATTAGCATTGCCATGGATAAGGAAAAAAACTTTCATTGTTTGTGGTATTATGATGCTGCATCTTTATTATTTCATGTTATGACACATATCTTCTGGTGCTTGGCCCCTTAATTGCTTTCAGTAGTTCTACTCCTCATAGACGTAAAGTTTTCACAAACTCCCTGTCTCTGGGGTGTACAGATGAGTGTTAGTTCTTGCTTCTCACCAGATCCATTACTTATTGTGCTTTTTAGACCCACTGGGTCTGCTGTGATGAAAGACTGGCTAATTGTCTAGTAAGGAGACACCCAGAGGCTCAGCACACTGCAGCAGAAAAGTGTGATGAAACACAATAACACTGTATACTGCTGCCTTTAGCACAGTGTGGTTGTCTGCACCAGTGAAACAGGCTTTTCTTCTCAGCTTGAGGTCCTTTTTAATCTGGGTAAAGAATTTCTGGAGACTGTATTCATATCTGGGCATTTGTGTTTTATTTTCTTGATTATGTACACAATGAATGTTTGTTGTCATAAGCCACAGCAAAAACAACAGAGTCTGAAGCAGTATGTGGACAATTTTGGTGAGTTTCCAAAAAAGCTACTGGCTGCAGATCTTACAAAAATGCATAGCAGATATTCTCAAAGCAGTACTAGGCAAATGTGAGGGTCTAGAGAGAGAAAGAGAGCGAGAGACAGTGACAGAGACAGAAACAGATGGGATGTGGGACAAGAGACAGAGAAAGAGAGTGAGAGAGATGGCAAGCTGTTGGGCAAGAGAACAAGAAAGATAGAGAGACAGACAGAAAACAATTTCCTATGGAATGTAGGGTCCCTACCAATAACAAGTGCCTACTGAACTGTCCCTAGCAATAATTTTGATCAAAAATTAAAACCTTTGTTGTCTGTATTTGGCACACAAAGGGTTAATAGATCTTCTTCTACACTATAAGTTCCAGATCCCTAACCTAATATTACTAATTGGCCTGGCTTTGCCATTTTTCGCTAATCAGTGATTGACTGTAAGAAGTTTCATCCACATGTAGGCTGAGCGAAGACACCATTCTTACATGAAGAGTTAGACTAATTGGATGATATGATCAGTAAAGGTGGACATGAGGAGCTACACTGAGGTGTAAGTCACTTGCTGAAAAAATTGCTAATGTGTAAAATCAATCACTGTAAATAATACTCACCTACTGTGTAAAAGTATGTCCTTTCTGTTTATAAGGCCTGCATTAATGCAATGCTTTGTCAGGTGACATGAGTAAAGAGAAGGAGGAGGAGGAGGATGAGGAAAGGAAACGTTATGGATAGACATTTCACACAGGATTAGCCTATAAGAGTAAACATAGATATTTGTTTTTTGTTAAGTGGCCCCATATAGGCACGCGTGGACACACCACATTCCTTCTCTGCATTTAACCCATTCACCAAGTGAAGCAGGGGGCTGCCACCAACGAGGGGAGCCTCCTCAAGGGAACCGATGTAATGATACTAGCAGTGTTGGGATTTGAACCCACAACCTTCTGATTGCTGGGATAGTGCCCTAAACAGTAGGCCATCAGCTGCCCCACAGCTGCACCACTGATGCTCTCGTTAAAAAAAGTCTCCCATAAAGAGCATGGCCCCAGTAATCAATAGCTGTATATCAGTCTGGACCCGGTAACCAATTATTATGTATAAATCTGACCCCAGTAACTAATAAGTGAATTCTGCATTATTATTAGTCTGAGCCAATTAACAAATCACTGTATCTGCCAGTCTGGCCTAGTATCCAATTACTTTATATCAGTCTGGCTCGTTTAACCGGTGACTTTATATTGATCTGGCCTCAGTAACTAGTGACTGATATATCAGGCTGGACCAGGAACCAATGACTAAATATCTGTCTGGCCCCAGTCACCAATGATTGGTATTTCATCCTGGCTTGAATAACCACTGACTGGCTTGATTTGGCCCCAGAAACCAAGTCTGGCCCCAATAACCGGTGACTGATAAATCAGCCTTGGACCAGGAACAAATCTCTGTATAAGTCAGAATGGCCCCAGTAATCAATAATTATACATCGCTCTGGCCCAAGTAACCAATGGCAATTCAACAAGCTGTAATGAATTTCACAATGACACTTGGCCACAATGGCTGTGAATCCTGAGCCCTCATTTTGCTTAGTGACCAGTCAGTTGAATAGCCGTGGTTCTTTTTCTCTGGGCTACCTGAAAATAGAGGCAAACAAATGTCAAAACCTTGTGTCAAATTACATCACTCTGTACTTCTCATGTCTTCACACCGCCAGATGTGAGATGTTTGAGCTCCCTGTTCATGCTGTTATTTTTTTTTTCTTAAACTGGCAAAGCATGTCAAATGTATGCACTGGTACAACCCAAAGGGGACAGAAAAAAGGCCTTGACGTGTGAAAGAAATGACAGCTTCATTACGTGGCTGCCAATTTAATGAATTAAAAATGCAGTTTATGACCTACAAAAGATGTGTTGACTGTATTACTACTGTTAGAGTATAATGATGAATAATTATTGCTCAACTAATTATATAGATTGTGTAGATGGCTGCCCTAAAAGTCAGATTTTTTATTCCATAGATTACTTTAAATGGCTTCCCTTTTTTAACCAAACAAAATCAAAGTTCTCCTGTGTAAATGTTTGTGCCAAGCATTGGTGGTGGAAACATAAAAAGGTCATCATGCGTTCTTCTGATGGTGACATAATTGTACTAAATTTGTCTTTTATTTGCACTTTGAAGAGACTGAGATGGACACCCATATGTTCCAGATAGCTAAACAAATCCTAAAAATCTGGCTATAAACCGGTTTTAAATTGATTGCTCATTAAGGGAGTCCATTATGTGGCTAATGAACCTGGAAATGTCTGGTCGAAGGGCTCCCTTTATCTCCACTGGATACCAGTGGAGTGAATTAGTCAGCAGCTCGCTCTCACTTCAGGCTAAGGCTAACAACATAGATTCTTCTTAATATGCTGACGGGTGCACTATGTATGTTTGCATCTGTGTGTGTCTGGAGCTCCATCATAAATTAGCCCTGTTGTCACTGAGAGCAAGCAATTACTGCCAATACCCAGAGGTGCTTGACTACAGGAAGGCCAGAGGGACCTCTTTCAGTCTCCAAGAGCTGCTGCGCTGCTAAGAGAAACAGCCTCTACACGCACTTATGCTCTGAGAACCTCTCTGACTGTGAAGACAATGGCATTAGCTGAGAGGGAGATGACTGATTATAAGCCTTTTTAAAGAGGTACTCCAGTGTTTTCAAATGTAATCCCTATCTGCTGCATATGGATCGTAACCTGGGTTATCATGAACATTATTTTGTTGACTTAAACAGCATTCCAAAGGCATGTGGCAATTGCTAAATGTCACTGGTGAAAAAGGACAGAACAAGTTTTATCCCCATTCCCAACACTGTAGCAAAACAGAAAGCACCTTTACAAATTTGAAAGTTTGCAAGATTTAATAGTCAAACAGTCATTCCAAAAAGTAAGGCATGTAAAATCGGCACAGCTTTCAGAACTATACATCTCACCTAAGTCATCTGAATGTCTCTGCTTCTGAAAGAGAGCTGACTCTGGCACACCATTAGGCCTTTCAGAGTGGCTGGAACATTCAAAAGACGTTATTCCTGAAAATGTTTTGAAGCTTCTATGATATTCTTGTGAATTTGCCTTGCTATTTAGTTTAATGCTATGTTATTTTGGCTGGTGATTTTGATTTAGTCTCAGTTTTAGTCTTGATTAAAATACATATTCGTAGTCATACTTTACTTGATCGCTATTTGTTTTAGTCTAGTTTTGGGTCTAATTTAGTCAAATGGTTTTTGTCACATTTATTCCATCTACATTTTTTAAAATGCTTCCATGAATTCCCAGGGGCAGTAAAGAAAATAAACCAATGTGTCGCTAACCCTGTGTTCGGGCTGGTCGTTGGCAAGTCAACAAGCTAAGAGCCAATTTTTTTTATAATTCTATAATTAGTTCAGCTAGCAACATGAGGTTAGCATTATCTATGTTATTGTAAACCCTAGTTCTGTGCATTCTAAACGACTAATTCCGAATAGTGAGGGTGAGAGTGAGCCCTGCTTGTATCAAACTATGCTGTCTAAGGTAGGGAAGTAATGGGCAGCAGGAATTAAGAAGCTGTCCTGCTGCCTGAATAATAGAAGGAACACTGACTTCATTCTTGATTTCATTTTACATTCACCTTGCACTCAGACTGGTCAGAAAGCTAACAAAGTCAAGGCTTTAAGCTGAAAAGTCTAATGTACCTCATCATGCTCTTAACGTCCTCCTCTTAACTTTGTAATGTCCACTTTCTGCCGCAGAAATGGAAATTTCCCACTTGTGGGACTAGTAAAGGTTTATCTGATCTGATCTTTTCTTACATATTTTATGGGCATTTACATGCCTCTTGAGATCTCTGGTGTGTTTTATAATCAGGTTTAATAGAGGATCAAATGTATCGGCAGAACAAGGTCTTAACATTAAGTTACCTTTAACCAGTATGTACCAATGAATCATTAACATGCAGGACATGGCTGTGCATAACTTGTACATTTAATGCATGTATGTGATCAGATTGTAAGGATATGCAACAGTCAAAAAACACCAGCAAGAATATCAGAAGCGAAGATTCAAAGCAGACGAGAATGACAAAGTGAGATCGCTCAGTACAACACAGCTGGACATCACATAGATGAAAAAATATAGGCTTATGGTGTATAAATTGCTTGTTCATTTGTCTGTCTCTGACATTATTGTCTGATTGTTATTTATCAACAAAAATGGTAAAATATTTTGTCATAGCTTTTGTTTTCAGAGGTGCATTCATATTTGGTTGTGTTCTCATTTTCATCATGATGAACATTTTGTTGATCCTGAGCCTTTGAAAGTTCCGCCCACACTACATATTACCACCAAAGACCCACCACTGAAAGAAGCTGGGGGGAAACTTTTGTCTGTGGTAATAAATTATAGATTACTATCCTTTAAGAGAGTTTTTCTTTAAGAAACACCAGGGTTCACTGAGTCAAATAGGATCCCAAGAATTTATACCTTTTAATGAGGGAGTTATTGATTCTTGATCTGGAGCTGTATTCTCAAAGACATTCAGGATAGAGATTGCTCCTTTGTGGTCCATTTGGATGATCTGCAATGAATCGACTTATATTGCCCTCTTACAGGCCTTATTCCCTTTCCTTTTCACAACAGTAACAAATAACAACAAAAAGCTTCAATTAAAGTTGTTGCTATCTCTTGTTCTCTCTCTCTCTCTCTTTCTTGGTTTCTTTAGTTCTGCCTTCTATCCTTGCAAGGGAGCTGAGCCTTAATTAAGCTTTCTGCCTCTCTCTCTACCTCTCTCTCTATTTTGTTTTCAATGGGAACCGGCTCAGAGATTATATTCTGCTGCAAGACCGCTTTCTCTCTTGCAGGAGTTGTATTCTGTAAGTAGTGGAGTGTTCTCTTGAAAAACGAGACCCGACTCACCGTCTCATGTTCAATTTCAGGCCTGAGATCACATGCACTTGAACCGGAAGACTGAAACACTGCCTGTCTCACGGCCCTGGTTTAGTGCGGCCCAGGGAAAATCAGCCTGAGAGAATCTCTGGATTAAGTATATGGCTGTCGGTGTTCTTAGCCGCGTCATACAGAGGCAAACTTGCAAATTCTATGGTATAATCTAATCTTCCTTACTAATTAATGCTATTCCTCACCGTAGTTGGATTTATTTTGACACTCAAATAATATGATCTAACAAAAATGAAAAATTGCTGGAACTTCCACTCGTGAACACTGTGAAACTTTTCTCTGCATTTAACCCATTCACCAAGTGAGACAGCGGGCAGCCACTGGTGCGGTGCCCAGAAAGCAGTGTGTGGAGAGCAGTGTGTGGGGACGGTACTTTAGTGTTCCTCAGTGGTACCACTGGCTGTCCTGACATTCAAACCCATGGCCTTCCAATCAAAGAAGCAACTCCCTAACCAGCAGGCAACCAGTTGCTATTTCTATAAACCAGTTACTTAAACATAGCACATTTTTCAGTTTATACATGGACTAAAGCCCCTTATTATCACTAAATGTGTTTTTCCTTTAGTATAATGGCTTAATCCTTTGTACAAACTGAAAATGTCTCAATTAAACACCTGAATGTAAGTAAACCGGTTTATATGAATTAGACAAGATAAAATATAGGTGTATTTAATTGAATTTAATTATTTTTTTATTGAAAATTCAATAAAAGATGAATAAATTACACTGAAATGTTCACATTTTGCTGCAACAACAACTGAGCGTTATGCTGAGGCCTGTGTGTGCTGTCCCTCTTTGATTGTCTGGCATAATTGAATATAGTTAATACAGTGGTTCCTTTTTTGAGTGTAACTAAGGAATAAAATGTTTTCCTGATTATGTTTACCTCTTCCCCTTTTAAAACGGAATCTATAAGACACATTTATTTAGCCTCTGATTAACACTGATTTGACCCCAATTTTTACCATTGGAAGCAATTTTCCAGGTCAGGAGCCTAATCGGAAGCAATTGATGTGATGGATGACCTGGTAGAGAGAGAGGGGAAATGAAATAATCTCTTGCCCTCCAATCTTCAAACTGTTTCATTTTTACCTTTCAAAACATCCACCCAGACAGATGATTCAGGCAGTTGCCAAGGAGAGGAAAAAAACAGTGAAAAGATGTGTCTTTGCCCATTAGACACTTTATAACATGTTAATAATCACATTCTTTACTCTTTGAGCTGCCATTTTATAGTGAGCCTGGGTCAAGATAGATAAAAAAGGACAATCTCTAAAGGACTGACATTAAGGCCTCTTCCACATGAACATTCAAATCTTGGATAAATGAACGTCTTCTGAACGCCATATGCGTTTTTATTGTGTTTTGTAGCTGCACTAGATTGACTTCAGTGAAGCGTTACATTGCCGTTCGTTTGACGGTAGTAGTTATTCTGTCTAAAGTGTTTACACATGGGTCGTCTTTGTGGGTAAACATGGATCCCTATTCTTTGTTAAAACTAAACATCGACATCCTCCTGATACTCCTGTCAAAGACAGGAAAAGATCAAACATCACTGCCGATACTGGGTTCACCCTTGAATCGTGACATTTTCGGTCCTCCAGAACGTCAACCAAACAGCATATAAACGCAATAGCAACATTTTCTTGGTGTTCGTCAGGATTTTGGCAGAAATTGACGGTAAGATGTGAGATGTTACCGTCAATTTCTGCATGCAATGTTTATTTGACGGCATCCAAATGCACAGCCAACCAAGTGCAGGTGCTGAACGCCCGTGAACGCCTTTGATTTGCTCCAATGAGGAGAAAATGGTCGCCGTTCAGTTTATGTTCTCTTGACCCCACGAACGCCAGAAAAATGCCTGGTTCAGACGTCCGTGTGACCAAAGCCTTAGTGTGTGTGTGTTGCTTTCTGTTTTTGAAAAATGTTAGGCTATTAAAGGTCACATGGGGTCCGCACTGTGTCTGAGGCTTAATTGTATGAGCAGTTTTGGTTAAGAAGAGTATTGTTTTTTCATGGGTCATGGGTTTTATTGGTGCATCATCATTAGACAACACCTGCACGTAAGCTTTTGTGTTAATGACTGTTTCTCTTTTGCAGGAAGACTTTCATTCTAGCTTCTTCTGTAGTCTGCAGTCCATGGTCTATAGTCTATTATAGGCTATGGGCTGGTGGTGGTCTCGTGGGTAGGATACTTGCCTCTGGACCAGGTCATGGGTTTGAGTCCTACCTTCAGCAGACACCACTGGTTTCCTGAGCAAGACCCTTAACCCCAAGTTGCTCCAGGGAGACTGCCCCCTGCAGTCAGGGAATGGAAGGCACTTTGGATTAAAAAATGTATTATACCATGTACCATGTGCAGTAACCCCCCCATTACTTACAAATAAATGACACAAAACCCAGTTATAATGGAAGTCAATGGGCAGATGCATTAAGTGCATTTTGAGCCGATACCACATGCAGAGAATCATAACAACATTTATGTCCATACTGAGTAATATGTTGAAGTACTGGTGTGACAAATAGAGATTAGGTCAAGAAACTCTAGAGTGTTCCTTTAATCATGCTAAATCAGTCGCTGTGGTTGGCCATTAGCAATGCCAGCTATTTTTATGTGTTTCTTTTATTTAAACAGAAATAAGAAGAGCATTAGCAGTTCCTAATGTGAATTTGATGGAGACAAAGGGCTGTCAGGATGATGACAAGTTGAACTGTCCCCAGTTTTATTTCCTGTTTCACATCAGCAGTCATTTGCCATCTCGCCAATCTTCGATTTGATCTGCGTTTTCTCTGCTTAATGTATTGTGGCAGTGGCACAGAATGTAGAAGTGTGTGTGTGTGTGTGTGTGTGTGTGTGTGTGTGTGTGTGTGAGAGTGTAAGTGTGATAATGGCCGTGTACATCCCTCTGAGTTCCAATTAGTTCTCACCTCTGTCAGAGAGGCAGCTATTGCCCTGGGGCCTGGAGGTGAGATCCTAATAGTAATGAGGCCAAAGTAGCTGTTGTATGAGAGCGCACTACTTTTAATGTCTATGGCCAAAAGAAAACAAGGCAAGAGAAATCAATATGCTTCGAAAGAGGAATGAGCTTATTATTTCTAGGAAACGCACACATATACGACAATTCCCTCTTTGTAATTTCCTCATTTTTCTACATTATAGATCCCTCACATGCGCAAAAAAGAATTGTGACCCATTAGACGAAAACAATATTGAACTCTATTGACATACAAATGCTGATTAAGCTCCATATGAATATTTCTTCATGCACTTCAACTTCCAGTAATGTGCCCTGCCTGCCAAGGTAATCCACGTCTGATGCTCTTTAATGCTGGCAGAAATAGAGCTGCAATAATCATTGATGGTTCACCACCGCAGGGCACAGCATTTGCTTGGCCTGTCTCTGCTAAGCTGTCTCTTTCGGTTGCTAGGCAAAAAAAATGGACAGATTTGGCTGTTTGAGTTTACCTGCTGTGTGCCGCCATTGGCAGGTTGATTAAGCATTAAGCTCAGTTGTTACCAGGTAGCTTGTTATTGGCCAACTGATGGAAAACCTAAGCTGAGCCCAAATGATGCAACCTGGTTGCCACAAATATTTATTTACTGACATTACAACAGCCTCCATATCTGAGATATGAGAGCTTAAAATAGTGGCCAAACTCAGTAGGACCAAACTATTCATTGTGATATCTCAAATGTTCATTTATGTGGTTTATATGTCACGTTTGATTATATTACAGCTCGTTTTTACGTAGATCTTGGCCTTCTTTTACCTCTGCATTTCTCCCTTTTTTTATTCCTCCCACTTGCTACACTTTTCAATCTAAAATAAAATACATTGAAATTATAAAGTGAATAATAAAAATTACGAATTGCATTTTTCCAAGGAAATGTGTAATTGTGCACTGATGTTCAGACGCTTTTGCACAAAAAGGACCCGAGACCGGATTGAAACCCACAGCTCTCTGGCTGAAAGGCCAGTGCTCTAACCACAAAGCCACCATTCCCAGTTTGTCTCTGTTGTATAATAAACCTGACCACGGTTCAGACACTGTCCATTCAATTACTTATCAATATACAAGCATGATTTAAAAGAAAAAAACGTAGTGGCAAAAATGGCTACATGAGCATTAAGTACTACACTGTTTACACGGTTCATTTTACAGGCTTCTGTGAATGGCTGCATTTTTTTGTGGTAGTTATTCAGTGTCACTGAAGATCCCATAATATTCTCAGAAAAGT
This sequence comes from Brachyalestes nurse, assembly GCA_037974405.1. Lineage (NCBI taxonomy): Eukaryota > Metazoa > Chordata > Actinopteri > Characiformes > Alestidae > Brachyalestes > Brachyalestes nurse. The sequence continues at coordinate 230 of JBBPCY010029877.1, read as the reverse complement.
CGATCAGACCATAATTTAACACAACAGCTATAGCAGCAACTTTACTTGATGTATAATAAGTGTTTGTGTCTGTGCAATAACCTGAAATGTATACAATATATAATCAAATACATAAAAGGTGGTCAGAGTTTTACATGGTGTGGTGGTGATGGTCTAGTGGGTAGGATACTTGCCTCTGGACCAAGAGGTCATGGGTTTGAATCCTACCTTCAGCACACCACCACTGGGTT